>JABFDZ020000084.1:18271151-18291836 GCA_019775955.2 Pollimyrus isidori | reverse complement strand
GTTCCGACATCCCTACTGGGAACAGAGGCGAAATTTTGGAGACAGAAGCAGGACAAGAAGTAGGATGGAAGAAATACAGTAATAAAGAAAGGATTAATGTGTGGGTGGATGGATGGATGGATGGATGGATGAATGGATGGATGGATGGATGGATGGATGGATAGATGAATGGATGGATGGATGAATGGATGGATGGATGGATGAATGGATGGATGGATGGAAGCAGGGCAGGCAATGAAACAAGGACAGTGACTAAGTAAGGTAAAGAAAGACCGATTGGGTAAAAGAGAGGAGAGACAGTTAGACAGGTGGACGTATATAGGGAGGACTGAAGGCAGACAGGACAGGCCATTAGACACAGCGATGGAAAATGGAAGACAGCAGCCATTCAGATAGATAGCCGGGATGGATGGAGACTGACAGCGACAGAATGGGAGACGCGCTGGAAGGCTGTCATCCTCTCACCTGGTTGGGCGTCAACCTGTCAGAGTCAATGCAGAGGCCGTGAGCGCACAGCTCCTGGCTGCCGCCAGTGCAGTCATCGTAGCGGGACGTGCAGTGCGTACCCGACCACTCGGGGGTGCAGGTGCAGCTGAGGAGACATGGGTACACACACTAAAAAGATATTTTACTTGGTACGGGTATTATACATATCACATGGTTACTTAGCATTTGGATTTTTTTGAAACATGTAAATGAAACCTTAAAATATTTCAAAATGGCGTATCATTACAATATTGGTATATTCTTCATCTGTAATGTCATCGTTAAAATGCACTAAAATGTCTGGTTATTCACCATTGCTTCTTACACACGTCCTATTTCTAGCAGGAACGTCAAGCCGTCCTGTAAGAGTGTGCTCGCGCTCGCACTTCTGCGCAGTGATACGTTTGGTGTGTGGAGTTTGGTGGAAGAAAATAGTTCCTGCATTAAACTGCTCACTATAAAGCCCAAGGATTATCATGAGTAACCCGGTTTTCTATTGGGCTCCATCATCACAGAAAGAATGCTATTCAGTCCCATTGTATTCCAGAAAGACATTTCTACAGCCGATATCTCAAACACTAGGCATCTCCCAGAAGAACAACCTAGATAGCACTAAGACCACTCTAAAACATTTCATTGGTATTTCTTCTGATGTTTTCACTTTCTCATCTGAGCCCCCTAATAAATGGTGCTGTAGGCGATCGCCTGTGTCACCAAAGGGTCGGGTGGGACCTGAGTGAAATGATTTGTACAGGTACATGATTTATATTGAAGTTTTTCTGCAAGTAATTTAATCTGCAATAACCTAAAAAGAGGCACAGCAGACTTTTATTTTCGACTTTCATTTTAACAACTATTTTTGGCTTTGCGATGTCAGCCCCTCCCACTTGCAGTAACTGGTGCCATAAGTCCCTCCTATTTGTGGTAACTCCTCCTACTTGTGCCGTAGGTCCCTCCTACTTGTGGGAACCCCTCCTATTTGTGGCATAAGTCCCTCCTACTTGAGGCTGGCTCCAGGTTGCAGATACACTCTTGGTAAAACCGGCCTTTTGTTAAACTTTTCACTTCGAATCTTTCACAAAATGGTTAATGAAGGTGGAGCTGCATTCTGGCAAGATGCGATTTGGACATAAGCAGTTTTTTCCAGGATCCATTGATATTTAAACCCTGGGTATTTTACCTGTAGGATCCAGGCGTATTGTGGCAGGTGGCACCGTTCTGGCAGCCCTGCGTGGTCCCTGCATAGATTTGGCATTCGTTGACGTCCGTCGTGCACGTGGGGCCCTGAGAAACAGAACATGTGGTTGGCAGTCACAGTTGGGGGAGGGGGGGGGGAGTTCTGGAAAGATGAGGACCCTCCACTCTCTCACCTGCCAGTTGTCTTGACAAATGCAGTGAAAGGCATCCAGCAGGTTGAGACAGGTGCCGCCATTCTGACAGGGGTTGCTGAGGCATGTCTTCCTGTGGACCGTCTTGGGGGGGTGGACATGGGAATTAGCCAACCAGCACTGTGCTTTGCCATTGATAAACACGAATGGCAAGGTTGCGAGAGACTGATAAACATGAAAGGCTGATAGAAAAATGTAAGATACAATATGTTACCTGTTCTACGGTCTGAACTCTTGATTCAAGAGTTGTGACCTAAATAACAGAAAAGAGACACAAGTCAAAGTTCCATCCCCTGAAATGTTTACACTCAGGCTGGCACGTAATTGGTTGACTCAGAGAGAAGAAGTGGACTCACTCGGGTGTTTAGCTGATTCAGCTGATTGCTGACTTCTGGAGGTATCCCGCCCCCATTGGCCTTGAGGTTAGCGATGTCGTCTTTGTTTGTCTTGATCTAGAAAAATGAAGGGACTTCGTGAAGTGAATAAATGAGCACAGAACGAGCTCAACTAGCATCTGGCTTTTCAGCCGTCAGTGTGACACCTACAGGTGTATATATACAATGATATATTGCTCTAGCATCTGATGCTAGTATCCATTCAGCGGGTCTCTGACGTTTTAGGATCCTCCTCTATGTCAGGCTCCCACCTGGCCAATCAGCTGGATCAGGTCCTCGGCTCCTACTTTAACCGAGCCTGATCCTCTGGTCTGGAAGACGATGTTTTTGTGGTCTCCGGTGGAGAAGAGCAAATTTCCATTGTCAGAGCTCATGCGGGGCCTGCAGGAACAGAGGCACGATGAACCCAGCCGCTCCAAAGAATTACAGCAAACATACTGCCTATCACCACCCAATCAGAACAGCTGTTCAGTTCCAGAACCAACAAATACTATTCAGACACAGATCTTGTCAGTCTATAAAGAAAAGATTAGATTATTTTTATGATGCGTAATCCACAGAGTCATAAACAACCCTCAACCTTTTAAAGTCAGCATTTTGTATTTGACAGTAAATCTGTAATGAGATTTCAGAAGTGACATTATCATTCTCTGTCACATGGATTATCTGATCATAAAACATACATTATAATGTTTATCATTTTATGTAAGATAGTCCTACTGTCACTACTGCTGTGGCTGGGTCAGTAAGCATAGATAAACCGAATTCAGAAATTCTGCGCAGGAACAATTGAAGAACAAATTTCTGAGACTCACTCATTCCATTTTTTTGTTGTTTTTGAGATGAGATTACCAATGACCTAAAGTTATGCTTCCGTATCATGTGTTACATTATCGGGAACCTTACTCAGTCCTCAAGTAATTCAACCTAGAACTTTAGTTAAATTTCCAAGACTCACTAAGTCCACAAAACATTTCCTGAAAATGTATCCTGTGGATTTTTTTTCCCCGAATATTTAAATGCTCTTGCTATTTAAAAATAAAATGTAAACAACAAGCATCACCCTGCATCTTTATAAATGTACACAGAGTGGACAAAAAAGCACCTAATTACATTTTAATAATGGATATACCAAAGAGTTTGATCGCCTTTTGCCTACAGAACAGCGTCAATCCTTTTTGAAATGCTGTCATATAAGTCAGCATTTTGTATTTGACAGTAAATCTGTCATGAGATTTCAGAAGTGACATTATCATTCTCTGTCACATGCATTATCTGATCATAAAACATACATTATAATGTTTATAATTTTATGCAAGATAAAGTCCTACTGTCACTACTGCTGTGGCTGGGTCAGTAAGCATAGATAAACCGAATTCAGAAATTCTGTGCAGAAACAATTGAAGAACAAATTTCTGAGACTCACTCATTGCATTTTTTTGTTGTTTTTCAGATGAGATTACCAACGACGTAAAGTTATGCTTCTGTATCATATGCTTCATAACCAGGACCAATACTTACTTAGTCCTCATGTAATTTAACCTAGAACTTTACTTATATAATAGATATATAACAGATTATATAATGGATATACCAAAGAGTTTGATCACTGTTTGCCTACAGAACTGCTTCAATCCTTTTTAAAATGCTGTCATGTAAGTCTGAGCTCTGTGCACCGGGACACTGGATCCCTTCCCTAGAACAAAAGCCTCCAGATCTTTGACGGATGAAAAAAACGGGAATCTGTCTCACACCCTATGCTTCTGAAAGATCAATGGCGTGTAGATCTGGAGATTGGTGAGGAAGGAGCTTGACTTCATTCTGGTGTTCATGAAAGCACTCCTGGTTTATGGTGGCTTTATCATCTCAGAATATGGCAGAATATCTCTGGGCATTACTTGGTCATGGACGCAAATGCTATCTGAACTGCAGCTTTCATGTCAATGTCACTGTCAATCCCAGACAATGAGTTTAGACTTGCAGCCACTGTTCTCCTGTGCAGTTTGGTTCTCATATGCCTTTAGGATTTTCAAGACTGTGATACGTTAAATAATTTTATAGCTTTTGTAACTCACGCACTGACAATTTGGCCATTTGGTCTCCTTGGAACTGCTAATCAACTTAATACATCTGTTATGATACTTCTACCTCTGATTTACTTATTTTGAAGTTACAATCATTTTGCATGAAGTTTTTTTCCCCATCATCTGCCCCATTCCATGCCAGATTCTTTCGTGGCGATGCTTTTCAGCCTCTGGCTTCCAATAAAGTGGGACAGAGCTAGATTGACTTATTGGATGTGACTTCATCCAGATTCAACTTAATCAGAAACCAGAAGCTCTTGTGACTGGTGACATACTATGTTAAGGCACATTTCCGCCCAATCATATGTCGGATATAGTTATCCACCTTCAACGTGCAGAAAGCCCAGCAGAAACTGAGAGCCTCAGAGGCTGCAGCGTTTCGTGCCTTTTTCTTGACCAGACACCCCAGGGTTAATGTATCCCCTGCGTCTCCTGTTTTCACTGTAGACACTGCAGTCACCCTGCACTTTCATAACGCAATTTCTGTAAACTTGATGCTAATTAATGGCTACATTCGAGCCAGTTCCTTCAAACCTTCTAGATCGAACTATCCTCTTTGCCTCTCGGGCCAAGCAAGGGAATCACTGTCTTTGACTAACTGTTACTAGCTAAACTAAGTTCAGCAGTTCATTAACTTGATAAGTTCTGAAAGACCTCCCAACCTCACCCCAGCACCTTCTAACCTGCCTCAGTGCTGTTCCCTGCACTGACCAGATCTCCAAATCCAAGGTGAGCTTGTCACCAAGGAACAAAACCGAACTTACTGGTCACTGCTGATGTCCCTGGTGCTCCGAACACCAGCCCTCTTCCCAGAGTCACCTTGAAGCCCGGCGGAGAGGAGGAGGACACAGAGGAGCGTCCGAGGCATTTCGAGAGCACGCCACTCTCCTCCGGACGCGGGAATGGTGAACTGGCAGCAGGATCCGCTCTAATGCCCTCCTCAGATAGACTTTGCCCCCTCTGTGCTCCCCTGGGTCGGCAGGGTCTCAAAGCACAGAGCAGTAAATGCAGGAAAGCGTGACTGAGTGCAAGTTCTGGTGCTGCTGGGGGGCAGGAAGAAGGTACCATTTTATTCCCACTGTTCTATTTTATTATTCTGACATTTGCCCCCGTCTGCCACATGACCGTGGAGATGAGTAACCGGACGCCCGGGGAGACACTTCGAGCATCACGCTGGGAAATCCACCAGAGATGGTACCGTCTCAGCTTTACGGTCCAGATTCAGCAATGATTGACCTTCCCTATCATAATTACTTTTGAATAACTGACAGACGCGTGTAGTTGGGCTTGTGAAAGCCGATAAATTCCCTTACTTACATCTGAGCTACTGAAGCAGTACTTCCAAGGGGTGTTCATCTGCTCCTCTGGGCTGCCTATCTTACCACCACCAAACAGTGCATGAGCAGAATTACCAGAAAGTTCCAACTCTCTATCCTGGACAGGATAATGTGAACGGGGGGGGACGGGACAGGGGGGCTTGTCATGGCAAGTCCACCACAGGCCACAAAGGCAGGTAGACACCCCGGATCGGTTGCTGGGGTCCATCACAGGGCAAGCATAGGAAAACAATATTACAAAAATACTTTATTTCATCTCAATAACAAAATTTACATAAAGAACAATAATAATTATGAGACACAATAACAATAGGACAGCGAAATAAGCGTCGCGCCGACGTTTGCTCGGAGCCAAAATGGCCGCCTGCAGCAGCGCCTCCGATGGCAGCTCTGAGCCGGTTGAGCGCGTCCCACTACGACACCATCAGCCTGATGAGCCTGGCCACAGTGTGCACGTTGAGGCTGTTCCCCAGGAGCCGATAGCGCTGTTTCAGTGATGACCGCTCGGGGAAATCTGAAAGGAGACAGAACGGTCTATACGTGTCATGAATTCTGCCTCCAGCCTCCCCACAGTCGGTCACACTGTGGGCGTGACCCTGGGCCAGGGGGAGGGGTCACGTCAAAGCCTCACCGAAGTATGAGGGGAAGCCCATCAGGTTGGCGATCTCCTGCGGGGTGAAGTATCGCAGCTCGAGCTTTGAAAGCTGCCCCAGCTTCTCCTCGTCAGGCAACGTGCCGAAAGACCGGAAGGCGTCTTCTACCTGACAAAGACGAGCCGTCATCACAGGTCCAGAGCACATGGACGCTCCCAGCCGACCAATCAGGGAGAGCCTAAGGGCTCACGCGTTTCAACACGGCAGGGCTATTAAAAGTGTCACAGAGAATCCCAAAAGGTTTAGACCAGTAACAGCACCTCACATCTCCTCTCTGGTGGGCTTAAAAATGCTGTTTTAAAACCACAGATTTTGAAACTTCTGACCTTTAATTCCCAGAAGAACCATGATTTACAGTAAATTACAAAAGTCTATAGGATATGGGCTCTAATAAATGGCACATATGCAATTCAAAAACTAATCTGAAACTAATCTGAACGTATCCCTGGATGAGACCTGACCAATCATAACTCTCCCCATGTCCCCATGCGAGTCGATCTTGAGCATAGTTCCAGTACCTCAACGTCCGTACAGCTCTGCAGCACGGAGCCAGTGCCTTCCACATAATGTCCATACCTGTGGGGAAAGGAGGATCTGCCTTTAAAATGCTTATTCATAGTTTTCAGTTATGTGAGGGACCTGGAGAGCAAAAGAACCTTCCAACATGGCGGTTAACACGGCACACTACACCGACCTGCGGCACGGGTCGGTTAATCACCTATCAGCAGAAAACATAAATCAATCAAGATATGAGAAGCAGCTGCAGGTTTTGGGCCCCGTTCCGCATAGAGTTCCCACTGCAGTGTTTCAAGCCCCTGCGAAGAACTGCGCTTCTCCGATTTCTATGTATCTCATTATCTGCTTACGCTGCTGCCAGGATGACAGCTTACAAAATTACAGACGTCTGCATCCACCAAATAAGATTAAATGCAGTGAAACCTGCCAACGCTGGCCAGGTCGTACAAATAAAATGTAAATAGAAAGAGCTGTCCTGTTTTGAGCGCAATCAATCCCCCCAAAATCTAACAAAATGACTTGCTCATCGTTCACTGTTTTGGGGTGGTGATATTGCGTCACATGAAATGTAGTTCTATCCATCCATCCATTTTCTGAAACCGCATGTCCTATTCAGGTCTGCAGGGTGTCCGGGTCGTACTGGTGCATGTTTGGGAACAACCCAGGATGGGTTAACCTCAGCACGTTTTTGGACTGCAGAGGGAAGCCAGAGTACCAGGAGGAAACCCCACGACGACAAAAAAAAGAACGTGCAAACTCCAGACACATGGAGCCATGGTAGAGACTCGAACCATGCTCCCAGACGTGTGAGGCAACAATGGTAACCTCTGCACCACCATTTCACCCATGAAATACATTTTCAGATGTTTTGCACCTCCCATGCTTATTTAGCAGTAAGGTCCCAGTTCCGGTATGCACTGTAAAAGTGACACATGAAAGCGGCCAGGAGCTACAAAAGTTCCCAGTCGAGACGGCCCAGGAACTCGGAATCAGGAACTAGGTACCGGAACTCTGGTTTGAAAGCGACCTTTGATGGCTACCTCCCCGTTACCTTCCAAGGATGGAAGCACATTTACTAAACAGTATCACATGTTTAGGATGGGATTCTATAGAAGCATGATACAGGCTTATCTCTCCACCAGTTCTAACTGAAAAACAATTATCCGGCATTTAGCTAAACAAACATGGTAAAAATAAGTGTTGTGCAGCAGAGTAAAGCCTTGTTTTACCCTCCAGGTGGGTGTTCCAATAAAGATGTCACATCATGTGAAAACTATGGATTGGTTTATGACTGCTGGGAGGGAGGGTTTAGTGTTAAAGCATTATTTCTGATTGGTGGGAGTGGGAGGGGATGAGGTAGTGTTACAGAAAGAGCTGATTGGGTCAGGAAGCGGGTGCCAAATCCTGGGTCATCCCTGATTAGTGCTAGATTACAGGTGGGCGGGCCTAACAGCTATGGCCTCAGCCTATTGGTGGAAACCGTACCCCTTGGTGAAGCAGACGGACCGCCTGCAGGTGGGCTGGACAATGTCCAAGACCAGGGCGTAGCGCAGCAGGGTCCGTGGCGGGAGCAGGTACTGCCCCCTGTCCCTGATCTCCGCTTCGTCCTGCAGGAAATCCCGGAGGAGACGTACGGAGCTGTCGCTGTCCTGGGAATGCTTCCTCAGCAAATCACATGGCCTCTCCAGCTTGTACAGAACACGATCCCCATCCTCTCCCCCGTTGGCCAAGTCGGGCGAGGGGGGTGCTTTGGGGGCGGGGGTTGCCTGTGCGTCTGGGAATACCTCCAGAATCTGTTACAATGTAAATAGTGGAAAACACTCTTCACAAAATCCTAAAATCCCCAAAATCGAGTCTTCCACATTCTATGGTCAGTTCTGTCTCTCCGGGGATTTAAACCTACAACCTACTGGTACAATAATGAATCACATTACTGCTTCTCATAAAGCTGAATTTTATCCTGTGCGGCATGTACCCCAAACCCCCAGAAACCCAATAAGCATAACGGCCATCCAAAACAAAAACAGAGATACTCCAAGGAGAAGGAGCCAAACTGAAGATGGATCACTCACCTCCGTTGTCATCTGGAAAGAAAATGATTCTTCTTGTGGCCGGGCAATGAGGAAGTAGCGCAGCCTTGAATTTGGGATCCCCAGCTGTCATTGGACAGAAGGGGACAACATGAACAACATGCCGTCCAATGAGATGCAAGCTGGAGAGCGAGAAGCCTGACACCACAACGTGCGGACGCAGCACAGAGTAGGGCTGGCTGATGTATTGAGTTCTTAAGATATACAGAGAGATTTTCATACAAGATATAGGATGAGACAATATAATTTAAATCGATATAGCTTACGTTGCCTTAAAATTATACCCGTAGAGCTGCCAGTTCACCTATTTTTCCTTTCCCCGTGTCTCTCTCACACAGTTGTTGTTATAATGTTTCAGTAATGTTGCAGGACTTACGCACGTCGGGGAGAGGAGAAACTCCTGGTAGTGGTACCCACAATCCTTCAGTGTCTTTACCAAGGAGTCTCTGGGGGGGGGCACCAATAGTGCTGAGGTCAGTTAACCAAGTGGGAGGGAGGTGTACAACAAGCCAGCAGTGGGACCACAGTGTGGGCATGGGGAATCAATGCCCCCCTCTCTCAGGTTACCTGGCAGAGGAGGTCTCGAAGCCCTTGACGTTCTCCAGCAGCAGAAACCGGGGCGGCCTGGCCAGTCTATGGGTGGAGAGGTGAGGGGGGGGGGGGTCTTACACACACAAGCCACGCCCTCACCAGTCACCAGGGAGCTAAGGCCCCAAAAAATGACACCCTTAACCCCCGACTGATTAAACATTTGTGTTGCTTGCGGGACGTGGTGTGACGCCAGTAAGTTAGCACTGCGATGTTTGCTTTTCTACGTACTCTGGCGGGGGGGGTTATCAGTATTCGATAAGGTAAGGCACTCCCCCCCTCCCCCTGGCTTGCATTCGCTTCTCACCTGGGCAGGACGTCGAGAACGTGGAGGAAGCTCTTTGTGCGGGGGTCAGCTACATCACCCTGCAGCCCAATTCTGCGGCGGAGGGCGAGAGACACAGACGTTTACAGCCCTGTCACTCTGCAGGCGCGCAGAGTGAGCGCTAATCTGGCAGCACAGCACACAACAGATCCCGCGGCTCTCGAACACCACAAACACTCGCTGCCCTGGTCACGGACGCACCAGGAGACGCGCGACAATCTGTCCCCTTTCGTCTCCCGTAATGTTGTGTGGATTGCAATGTTGTACGAACAGCTGTGCTGCTCCTCTGCTAATTCAACCCTCACTCTCCGCTCTTACTAATGGAATGTGCAGTCAGTGAAGATGGGCCACCAGGCCGTGGAGATATAGGTGTGAAACCTCAGACACTCATTACACTGGCCAGTTTAGTTTTCCAGACCCTGCAGTACAGCTTACACCCATGTAGGGCCTGAGGTCCAGTCTAATCATGTCTCATAGTCTTTTACTGGTGCAGGGTGGATTTTGGAGGCAGCAAACTCTAAAAAGCCCTATTTACTAATTTTGTATTTATATTAACACAATGACTGTGGAAATCAACATTATCACTTCAACCAAAATCAATATAATTACAAACCTAATTAAGAATACAGTATTAATGCGCCGTACATCTTTTCAGAATCAAGATCCATGTTTTATCTGACCCAGGCGTGACGTAAAAGTGTGAAGAAAAACATCGCAGTGGCTTAACCACCTCAGTGAATCCAGCAGGGTCACAGTGAAGAGGGCAGAAGTCTGGCCTGTATAATTAACTGTGTATAAGTAACCGATTGACTGGATTTGATGCTTGGCGCCACATGAAGTTATCTGAAGGCTACTGTGTTGGACTTGAGATCTTGCACACACAAACACACACACACGCATGCACGCACGCAGACACACAGTTTACCTGGTGAACGGCTGGCAGGGGGGGCTCATCAAAATCATGTCAAAACCCAGACCGTTGAAATCTTCCAACGTTATGCACTGAAATCAGACAACATGGCCGACATATGAACACGAGGCCCTGAGAGAGATCCAGAGCGGTTCGGTCAGCACCAGAACCAGACTTGTGCACCTCTAAAGAGAAACTCCAGGTGAGGCCAGTATTGGCCCATAGCCCAATACTGTGATATTTCCATCCAATCATAGGATCCAGAAAGGACAACCATGATCCCCTTAAAGACCTGAACCATGTGACCTGTCTGCAAGCAGGAACGGGGGATGATCAGGGCACAAGGTACACCTCAGTTTATGAGATTTAGGATCCATAGTATGGCCCGTCAGCTGAATACTTAAGCTGAATCAACATCTGACAAAAGGCTTAATGTCACATTTCACTATAATATACAGAGATTCTCAGTGTGGAACAGTTCATAAAAATAGCAGCAGGCTCCCTTGTCTTCCTGCAGTACTGGCCTCCTGCCACCAGGAGATGTCACACTGCTCTGACATTCTACACAGCTACTCCAAGGTCCTCCAAAGCTTTTTTACCAGCCTGCCTGCTGACAAGGCGAGTGACCTTCGGTCCTTGTTAACACCAGCCAGTTGTTCTACCAGGGGCATCTCCTCGTTAAAGTCGGAAGCACTCGTGATAGGTCATGTGGCGTGAGCCAGATTTCAGATGTTGAGTTGTCCCCGCCCACCTTGTTGCACGCTTGTGCGATGCATGCTCAATGGTTACCTCTCCTTAACAATGCTTTCTATTGGTCAGGGAGGCATGATTTTTGCCCTCCTATGCTCATCTTTACGACAGCAGGTGGTGAAATAAGGACGCGGGGACCTCACCTCAATAGTCTTGGACCACAAAGGGATGTTAGGGAAGTTGTGCCTGTAGACCTCATTGGCTATGGTGTTGACATCCACGGCAGCCACCACATCTGCAGGAATGCCACTCTCTGGCAAAATTGACAGTTTAACTACATGCAAGACTCTCATATAGGCATACACTAATAAGACTACTCACAATAAAAGTCGGGGTGACATTCAGGGAGCAGGAAGGGCGAATGCGATTACATTTAAAGTTATAAATTTCACAGTTTAACTTAAAGTGACCATTTATCACCGCTGGATGCGATCGCTATTCATTTTCAGTAGCGAGGTCGGTGGTTACACCGCGTTAATGGTCCACCCCGTGCTGCCTTCTACTTTAAATGAGAGGCTTAAATGAGACATTCTAAACACAAACGCATTGTTGAGGACTCAATAATCCATTTTTTCGCCAGGGTGTCATAAACGTTAACCAGTACATACTCATATAAACCAAAACCGTTGAATAATAGGTGCTGACCAACCACGGATCAAGCGATCACAATAAATACTAGGATTCATTAATCGAGTCTAAACCAGCTGAGTATTTAGAAACACACGTCATATATTTATATTAAATTATTGTAAACAACTAGACTATAATCATAATAATGCCGCAAGCATGATGCTGAGCATGGTTAACGAAATACTAACTCGAATACATGACAGCTACGTTTTCTGTTTTTGCTTTACTTTAATGTAAAGGTAATATCTTACCTTTCAATGCAAAATGCATGCCCCCGATTCCACTGTATAACTCTAAAACTCGTAGCGTACTCATGTCCGCCAGGCAGCACGAAACTCCGGATAGAACATAAACACGAACACGTGTGATCTGTGTCACAGTCCGTCCGGTCAAAATGGCGTCAAAGAAACGTTCCAGATACTTTAGGACCATTGCAATCTTGTCGCTCTGCATTTTGCGGTACAATATTGTATCAAATAGTAGGTCTGTTTTGTTTTCGTAGATTAATTTTTTGTTTAAAGTAAGACCTATTCTTATTGTACTAATATGAATAGGTTTAAAATACAATGTATCCATTCAAAAAGTTTTGAAGGTGTTTTGTGTGTTGCATTTCTGTTTGGTGTAGGTTTGTTACGCGTCAGTCACTTAAAAATGCGAGAAGTTCAATGTGTCATTGCTTTGTAAGAGTTTAAAACTTAAAAAGGCCAACATATTGTAAATGTATGTATGTTAAATATAGTATGTAGTAAATAGCCTTTCGTAGGCCTAATTGCGGAACGTAGAATCATAATAGTCGTTATATTATATTCTGTAGCCTAATTAATATGATTCTGAAACTGCGTTTTAAATAAGTGAATACCAACGGTAATGTACAGTATTATGTATTTAAAATAGGAAATTCCTACATTGTTTAGCAGTGACCTCGGTGTAAATTAGACCAGGAACCATCTATTGGTTAATTCAATCTTTAACCATCGCGTTTAATGTGCATTTGGTATAAACAAGTAACGGTGTGGGGGACATAAAGGCTAAATTATAACAGTTTTAAAGAGAGTAGCTATTCATAGAAATCCTGGCATTTTCAACATGCGCTACAATATACTGCCTTTGCTGTATGGAAGTGTTGTCAAGAAACTCGAAAATCTTTCCTTCGACTTTGTGAGAGATGCAACTGAAAGAAATGAAAAGGTTACAACGGCCTTCCATCCTGCTGTTTATTCACGTAACCATAACAACCAGCTGTAAATAAAGAGTTTTCTGAATGACGCAGCTGCATCCCCTTATTTAAAGCAATGTCACGAGCGCACGTATTTAATAGTGATACTTATTGTAAGGCTGTTTTGCATTACGTTTTCCTATTAACCTCATTTATGTGGGCTTAGAACGAACTTTTTTATAGGTTTACTTGAGGTCAGTATCATTTATAATTATACACATTTATAGTGACTAACAACTGCAATAATTACGTAATGTATTGTGAATATGAATTAGATGAACAAGTTGTCTACAGTTTTTTGTGTTTCGTTTTTGGCACGCATTCTCTCTCTTCTAAACTGAAAAAAACTTTTGGACAAGCTGTGCTGGAAACGCCCATCGGGGGCGATGTCAGCGGGTGGGGGTTATCACAATATGCGGAGCATCTCACAGGCTACGCACAGCGCCACTCAGGCTCTGCACCGTTATGTTATTTGCATACGGAGCGGTCTATATAACCCAGTTGAGCCGATATTATCATTCTTATTGCCGATGAGTCTGGTGGTGTGCTTGGAAGGAAAGAAAATAATTAGTAAATAAGTTCGTTTAGACCAAAGGAGTATAAAATGACCACGAAAACATGGCCCAAGCAGTATCCATCATCCTATAAAAGGATCTTCGGTGAGGAAAGATCCACGATGGCTCGATCCACCAACTCAAGCCGCCAATTCTCCAACCCCGTGCGACCACGGGTTACATACAGTGTCTCTTCAGCACCGTCCACCTACGCCACCAAAAGTTACCGGGTCCGCAGCAGCGCCCCGGGGCCCAAGCTGTCATCGGACACGGTGGACTTCGCCCTGTCCGATGCCATCAACACCGAGTTCAAGGCCAACCGCACCAACGAGAAGGCAGAGATGCAGCACCTCAACGACCGCTTCGCCAGCTACATTGAGAAGGTGCGCTTCTTGGAGCAGCAGAACAAGGTCCTGATTACTGAGCTGGAGCAGCAGAAGAGCCGCGGCACGTCGCGCATTGGGGACCTGTACGAGGAGGAGATGCGGGAGCTGCGGCGCCAGGTGGACCAGCAGAACAACGAGAAAGCCAGGGTGGAGATGGATCGGGACAACCTGGCGAGCGACATCGAACGGCTCCGGGAGAAGTATGCCAAGAACGCCAACTACGAATATTGTTTATTATTATTATTAGTAGTAGTAGTAGTAGTAGTAGTAATAGTAAAAAACATGTTGAAACAGCAACAAAAATGGAACGACGAAAGAACGTGCAGTTTATTGTTTATTCATGGAGCGATATAAACTCAGCCCTGATTAAGTGCTTTAAAACTTCTAAGTTCTTTTTTTATTGCCATGCGCCTGAAACGTCCCATAAGTGTAATTTCTGCAAACTTTCCCGGAATTAAGCGATGCCGCTATGATTTACATGGCATGAAATGAACATTACCGCAAAATCAGTTCACACGGGGCTGTCGTTTCTCACTGTCAGGCTCCGGGATGAAGCTCTTCAGCGTGAAGAAGCTGAAATAAACTTGCAGAGCTTCAGACAGGTACCTCCTCCGGCTGACGTGTGTGCGCAGTTACAGACCCAACACATATGTTTCTATAGCTCTTCCAGTCTCTTTTGATTTCTTTCGCATATCATTTGTCATTCGTCATCTGTCTAAAAAGATCAAAATGGATCTCGACTTGTGGTTTCAATGGATATTAGGAACTTTAAATATCTCAGTAACAAACTTGCAGACCGTTTTGATGTAACAAATAAAAGAGATCACATTCGTAATTGTACTGCAAAAAGGTCGGTGGTAAAAATTAAAACATACGTCGACTTAAATGCGTGATGTTTAATTATTGCCAATGCAGGCAGAATGTCAAATAGACAAAAGATTTTTACTGTAGAAACTACCTGTTATTAGAAAGATGCTTTATCGGGAACATGCCTTTTATACTGACAAACCAAACTGTCGTTCCTTTTGGTTTCATATAAGTTTTTCGGACAGCAGTAAAGTTTAACGACACCGGCAATGTGGTTATAATATGAGGTTATCTGCACATCAGCACATTGACAATTAGAAGAAACGTTAAGGTTGAACATCACGGCATGGGTTTCTGACCGCGACAGACAATCATTGTGCCGGGCTTGTTATGTGCGCAGCAGACCGAACGGCACAGCTGCGTGTCAGCTGGCAGACAGAGGGGGGCAATGCCCCAGCATCCTGTTAGCCCTGAGCTCCAGAAGTCTTCCCTGAGGTGGGGCAGCTGCAGCCAGGACCTGGTACAGAGCTGTACTGCAGGGAGCCCTAGGGGGGGGGAAGAGTTGAACAGGCGGCTTGTCTGCATAAGGGCATACGTTTCGTGGCTGGGGGGGCAGGGTGACAAAGCAGGCTATTGTTTGAGTGGACAGTGGCCAGCTGTGCCCTTTGTGACTGAAAGCTGTGAGGTTTAGCCGCAGACGGGGATGAGGTGGGGGGGGGTCGACGTTGGGGGAGGGTTAGTGAATACGGTCTACAACTGACTGGACAAGAAGCCGAACCAACCACCCATGGTGACTAATAACCAAATAACCCCATGACAGGTGTCTGGTTCTCACATTACGAATGTACCTCAGGCAATACATCCACCCAATAAGTGACAATAAGTGAATTACACCTTATTGGTGAATTCAATCAGTCTGAATCCAGTTATCCGACACAGTAAGTCTAAATGAGAGAAACACTCGGTGTGTCACCTAGGATGTGGACAACGCCTCTCTGGCCCGCCTGGACCTGGAGCGGAAGGTGGAGTCTCTGGAGGATGAGATCGCCTTCCTGAAGAAGCTTCATGAGGAGGTGGGCTACAGCGCCTTCGGCGACTCCACCCAACTCTGCGCCAGACATCAGACACACACACACAGACACACACCTACCAACCCGTCATGGTGCCTTACCGAGGGCCGGGGGCTCTTCCTGTCCGCCCCCCCTTGCAGGAGCTGACTGAGCTGCAGACCCAGATGCAGGAGCAGCACATGCAGGTGGAGATGGAGGTGGCCAAGCCAGACCTGACAGCCGCCCTGCGCGACGTCCGGCTGCAGTACGAGAACCTGGCCACCCGAAACCTCCAGGAGTCTGAGGAGTGGTACAAGTCCAAGGTGAGCTCAGCCTCTGCCGGGCGATACCATCACATCACCTGGTGAGTCAGGCCAACCTCCACACCCCCAACGCCTGGTTAGGAAATCCCATCCCATCCATCCGTCCATCTACCCCTCGGCCAGTATGAATGGTAACTCTGAAGCGTGAGACTGCCCCCTTCTGCTCTCTCAGTTTGCCGACCTTTCCGAGACGGCAGCCCGTAACCAGGAAGCCCTCCGGCAGGCCAAGCAGGATGCCAACGACTACCGACGTCAGGTGCAGGTCCTCACCTGTGAGGTGGACGCCCTCAAGGGCACAGTGAGTAGACCTCTCACCCCGCCTTAACCCCAGCCCCACTCCGGAAACTTCCAGGCACTTCTCTGTAATCGGACCTGTGATGCTTCCCCTCGTAACACTGTTAGCATTCCACCAAAACAACAACCTTACCTTTCTTTGAATGTTATCCGCATATTTCCCTTTCAGTTTGTTACTTTGTATCACTAAAATCTTACTTCCTGTCACCACAGCCTTAACCATCTTGCTATGCTACCCGTCTATTTCATTTTCACTTTCTCTTACTTTGTATCACTAAAATCTGACTTCCTGTCACCACAGCCTTAACCATCTTGCTATGCTACCCGTATATTTCATTTTCACTTTCTCTTACTTTGTATCACTAAAATCTTACTTCCTGTCACCACAGCCTTAACCATCTTACCTGCACATTTCCTTCTGACTTCCTGTTACTTTGTATCACTGAACTCCTACTTCTTGTGCCCATGTGGATCCTTCACAGTGTCTGGTCCTACCCCCCACCTTTCCCCTTCCATCACTGCACCTATATCTCCCTGTGAATGACATGAGGCCCTGAATCACCTTCACCTCGACCACAGAATGAGTCCCTGGAGCGGCAGATGAGGGAGATGGAGGACAACTTCTCCCTGGAGGCCTCCAGCTACCAGGACAGTGTTGCCCGTCTGGAGGAGGAGATCGGCGGCATGAAAGCGGAGATGGCGCGCCACCTGCGCGAGTACCAGGACCTGCTCAATGTCAAGATGGCACTGGACATTGAGATCGCCACCTACAGGAAGCTGCTGGAAGGGGAGGAGAGCCGGTACGAACAGACCACCTGATCTCCTCCTGAGCGAAATCATTGCACTGTGATGCCTGTTGAGTGAAGGTTTTGTGGACACAATCCGGTTATAGGATTTAGTGGAAGTAGGTCAGAAGAACTTACCTCCAACAGATTTCATATAAACGACAAAGCCTTGTTGTTAACAAAAGGAGCGTGAGAATGTTTTGTTTTGATGTTAGTATTTTCATTTCTGCCCATAAAAGGATATGATAGCTTTGTACTAAGGCCCGGAAATAGCTCTGTAATTAGGGTCCACAGCCTTATAACCCCATTTGATGTGTCAAGCTTTGACCTTGGTTGGTTTTTTCCGCACTGTTCCTAGGATCTGTACCCCACTTCCCAGCATCTCGTCTCTAAACCTGAGAGGTGAGTTAGCTGATGTCACGACCTTGTCAAAAGAATTTAACTGTCATGGCACTGAAATTTGCTAAGAGTGCTTAAAAATGGCCAAGATGATGGAGCGATATTGTAACCATGAAACTGGGACCGTAGCAGTTTAAGATGAAAATGACTTGTGGGCTCAATTTTCAGTGATTGAAAGTCATAAGGACCATTGTAAGCTTTGAAGGTGCTGAGAGCAGGTGATGTCACACAATGAGGCCTCATTTACTGTGGGGGATGATCTTATCACCTTCTCCTGTCTGTCTTCACAGAATCCATGATGGAGGCCAGGCCGATTGAGAACATGACAAAGAAGGTCCTGATAAAGACCATCGAGACTAGGGATGGACAAGTAAGTGTTCTGATGGGCTCATTTTGAAGATTGGCAGAGTGGACCTGGTAATGTGCTCCAGAGGTTTCTAACAGAGCGTCTAGATATTTGCGAGATCGTTGAACAATGGTCTCAGAAGAATGGTAATTGTCTTGCCATTATTTATGTACAAATGTGTTGTTATTTAATATGAAAATATGAATAATGCATCAGATCACTATGCTTATATGTAGCTTTGTGAAGCTGGAAGAAAACCACATGAGTCTGGTTAGAATTCAGTACTTGTTTGTCATGCACAGGTGGTGAACGAATCGAACCACGATGACCTGGAATGAAGATTCCCCAGAGCCAATAAAGAAGGCGGAGGCGGATGGGACTCAGCTGAGCCAAAGCAGAGGGGCGTAGATATGAAAAGAGAGAGAAAAAAATGGGTTTGCATACTTTCAAGAAAGAAAAGACACACATGCACACAAACTGACACACATAAAACAGAAAACAGTGCCTTTTAGCAAAAGAGGGAGCACTAATTACAAGGAGATGGAAAATGTAGCATGGGCGTGGCTTAGTAACACTCACCATAATACCTCTAATATACGCTCACCTCGTTACATGACAGCAGTTTTCTGAGGAGCTGTGACATTTCTGCCTTTACTAAGAGTAGCATTTACTCCGTGAGCAGTCATTGGAGCTGTTTTTTCTGCTTTTGTAGATCAATAAAATAAAAAAAGAAGAAGAATAATGTGTTGCTTTTCTAAGAAGCGTCCACCAAACTGCACAATCCTTTTTCCCTTTATTGGTTAAACTGTGTGCTCTGACGTTTAATGGAATTCTTGTGGTGAGAGTTTGTCTTCATCCTGGTGATTACAGTGTTGAGATATTAAAAAGTGGAATGACTGAACTGCCAATCTGGAACATCGTGGTTCACGCTGAGGGGTCATAAGAAACTGAAAGCCAGATCACAGGCATTAAATTCACAGGGTCAGCCATGACTGGTAGGACAAGGTACATACTGTAAGCAAGGGTCTCATCTATTCAACACTGGTGTCAACCATACCAGACCACCAAGCTGGCAGAGCTATACAATCATGACCATCCCAGATGTAAACAACAAATGCGCAACCACGTGAAAATGACCGTTATCCATCCCAGACCACAATGAGCACTAAGACAGACCCAGCTGACTTATGGGGAATTTCATACACAATGCAAAGCAGCACAAATTTCAGTGTCCATATTGTAATGTCTAACTTCATTCTGTAAAAACTGTTGCAAGAGAAAACCGGTGTGATGCAAATATACACCATTCATACATTTTAAACAATTAAAAAAGGATAAAATAATTAGTCAGGAGAAAAGGCCCGGTTTTGGTTTTGGTAGGTGTGTGTAGCCTACATGTGCCTGATAGGCATTTCTGCAGGATTGCATCACCGCGGCTCTGTTTTCAGAGGCTGATCTGTGTAATCGGGGCTTTGGTGGTCATGGTCAGGCACTGTTTGCTGCCATGCGGCTGAGCGGCTGGAATGCAGCGGCTGTGAAAGCCGATAAGCCTTCGACGGACCAAGCGCTGGTGGCTTCCTGTAACAGGGAGGTGCAAAGATTTTTTAAAGGGCCGGTTCCCTACCGGGGAGCTTCACACTCGGTAAACTTAGCGTGATTGTCGGTGATCGATAAAAATTGCAGCTGGGGAATCTCCTCAGTGTGTTGCACGATTTTATGTGCTTGTTGGTGATGAGTAAAAATTGTCGGGCAGCGGGGCTCCCCTCGTTCAGGCCATCTGGCACACCGGGCATCTCTCTAGTGGATCAGCAAAATCTATCACTCAGCAAAAGCTTTCATGGGTCACCAAATCCTTGCCACTTTTGCCTCTGGGATGCTTACTGGGGGCTTAATAGGAATAATGTAAAGCACTTTGAGACAATGTAATGTTGTGAAAATGCACTATGCAAATGAAGTTGAATTGAATTGAACTAAATTGAATTTAATGGAAGTCGAAACCATAGATTAAATATACAGGTAAGCATGTTGTGTTAGTCACTGCATGTCATTTCATGCGCAAGATGGTACCAGATAGGGAGTAAAATCCAAATAATTTTTAAAACCATCGTAAAATTTGCAAAACACGGCTTATAACTTTCCTTCATCTGTATTTTTATAATTACACCGCCCCCTGGTGGGAAAATGTTACAATCATAACTTCGGCAACCTAATTGCACTCACGATCGAAGAGCCGTTCGCTTTTTAAGGACTGAATTCCTATGGAGTAAGATCGCTGTCAAAAATAACTCGTAATAATATACGTCAAATGTACGTTTCACATGCGTAAATTACGCTTGCGCTTCTGAAAAATACGCTTGCTTCTGAAATTTACGCT
>JABFDZ020000084.1:18174717-18202552 GCA_019775955.2 Pollimyrus isidori | reverse complement strand
TTGGACTCCTTTTAATTTGTAACCCCCCCCCCCCATCAGCATGTCCTAGGCCGCCTCCGCCTCCCCCTTCAGTGTCCTTTACCCCTGATGGCCCCGACATTTCAGCTGCCAGAGGCGGGTCACGGCCAATCTGTCGGTCCAGTGAAGGCCGTCACACGGCCCTGATGAATGACCGCCCGTTTACAGTCGCGGATGTCGATCGTTCATGTCCAGGATGCCAAGCGAGTCTTTCAGGTCACGTCACAAGGACCCCTCCAATGTCACCCAGTGAAAAATGCACCCTCTTCCCAGTTAGAGTTACTGCATACTTCCATGTGAGGACTTTCATATTATTTCAAGCACTTAACTGTATAAATGTGTCATTATTATCGCTAGTCATGCCGCCCACATTCAATCACATGCAGAATGCACCACACTTCCTAAATGACCTCACTTCCTGCTGATGTAATGAGCCACCGCTCATTAATTGGTGATTATAATGAGAATGATCGTTTCTGCTGATCCCTGGTAGTTTCGAGCTCGTCACCTCCTTTGAAGTTTTAATATGATTCGAGACACGGAGGAATGCTGACCTCCCTAATTCTGTGACTCCCTGTCTGTGTCATTGTCATCCCATAAATATTTCTAAACCCCCTCCCCCCTTTTTGAAGACCTAGTTAGAATAAGCCCCATGCTGAATTTCTGATCCACAGATATTTAATAAGTGCGAAGCAGCAATTAACAGCGTCTACCAGAAAAAAAATACGTCCTTGAACTATAGTCTGTTACGAGTGCCGGGTGGTGCAGGCGAATAAAACAAAAGGGAATCCAAAAGTAAACGGGAACAAGGGTTTAATGCACGAAAACACACAGATCACGACACAGGTAACGTTAATGCCGCTACGCTGGACCAGACGCTAGACACAGAATAAATACATTCAAACATATCACGAGACGGGTGTGCGGCAATCGCCTAACGAAGGATCACAATTAGGGTAATTACACGAGGAAATGAGGTGGGCGTGGCAACACACAGGGCTGGAATCGGGATGGAGGACGCAGATCATGACATAGTCCTTATTTTGACATGACTACTTCTTATTCTGAACAAATCCAAGGCTTCATTTATCTCGATGTGCACTTGGGTTAAATTGCTGCATTTTACCTGAGATGGATGGATTTCACGCTTTCACAGACCCGGGGCAGACGTGCGCTCAAGCTTTATCCCTGCCCCCCACACACACACCACTCCTCCCTGCGAGAGACATCTTGGAACGATCACTGGTCTGTCCTTCAATGGAAAAAGAAAACATCTCGCGGGTTAATCCAGGACAAAACCCAGCGGCAGAAAATCTGGGATTTGGATGTGATAGGACGACGGTAGCTGTCAATCTCTGTAATGCTTTCCCTCTGCCGTCCCGGATTGAGTAACATGCCGAGGACCCCTTAGCTGCGGATCATACCCACGCAGTAACTGCCTCCCTTGGGTTTGAGCAGCCGGTGGGAGCGCCGTCATTTACCACGTGTATGTACAGTGGGCCAGACCCTCAGGCAGCTGTGAGTCGTATTTATTGGTGTTCTGGCACATATCTCTCCGTTTAGGAATGTAGCCATGCACGCTTACACACCACTCTGTTGGCCTGCAGGTCTCCACTACTGACTTCTGAGAGGGAAACGGCGCCACCCCGTGGTCAGGGGTTTACAGCAAATGTACCAGGGGCTGTTATACTGGTCGTTTCAGTGTGCCACGTGTCTCGCTGGCAGCAGCACGCCACACCGGCGCCCCACGCTGGTGGTGTTAGGCCACCTCCCACCCTATACCGCCATCACAGCCCTCCGAGGTGGCAGCGCTGTGAGTGACGCGGCTGCTCAGCGGTAGATTTCCACCTCGGACACTCAGGAAGAGAACTTGCTGAGCAGATGCTGGTGCCTGTGCAATAGGAAAGAGTATAAAGGGCTGGTACTGCCCCCTGCAGGTCCGAAAATGCATTGCCCAGAAAGGTGAAGTCACACCACTTGAAAACCAGCTGCTCCCTATTCCCAAATCCCGAATCCTTCTTGCTGGGTGACGATGCGATGGCAGCTACTTTGCCCCAACATAGGGTTAACATGCTTGGTGAGACATCCTTCATAAAAATTAATGAATTTTCCTTAACCACCCTGTTAAATGAAAATCTGCACCTGAGGAGGCTGGGGTACATGGGCCTTACAGTTAACTCTCGTTTAAATATGCGCACAAGAATGTGTTTTTCTTCATCAAAAGTCACATGATACAGTCAGTTAAACTGTTCAGACGTTCACAAAAACAAGGTGCCAGTGGTTTCCGGAAGACGTCGTCACTCATGACAGAGTGACGTGTGCTTATCGTTTGATTTTAAAAGTAAACGTTCGCGAGCCTTGCAAACACCGCCCGGTGATACTGGGCGGCTGCCATACGTCGGTGTCTTCTCCTTAACTCTTAACTTGCTACCTCACTATAACTGAATCATACGGGTTGCAGCGCTAATCCCAGACACTGGACAGGGGCCCAAAACGTGGACGTGTCCAGGGAAACCCGGACGTATGGTAACCGCACTCCAGTGCACTCCGGCATCGAAAACACACAGCGGCGCCCCTCACAAGGAAGTTTAAATGGCTGTCATACTGGATGGTTTGTAGCAATCGCCTTCACTCCAGCAGACGCGCCCAGAAATGAATCCTGCTGTGATTCGTAACGCTTTAATCACAACTAATGTGAACATCAATTATCAAGATGATCTCTATCATCTTAGGGGGATGCCAAAGGGTCCAGGTGGGGTGGGGGGGGTGCTTTTATGGGGCTGTCTCTTTCGGTTATGTAGTCCGCATCTTCCAGACACTGTGGAGACCACGATGAGATTAAACAGGAATAACTGAAAGTCTCTGGCCAGGGGGCGATGGTGTCAAACACAGACACATGCAAACATCTCACTTCCTCAGTCCTCAACCAGTATCAGGATGATGGCATTAACAAGCCCATTAAATCTGTTAGCCTGCTGTAATTTCATGTGATGACATCTTCCTCCTGGCCACTACCCCCAGCCTGGGAGGCACCTGCTCCTCCCCGACTGCACCCCTCCCTTTCCCTCTCGCTCCTGCTTCCACCTCTCGGAGCACCTCTCACATGCAAACGCGATCGGTGCGTCGCCATTAAATCGGCTACGGTAATTAGCGGCCGACTTCAGCTACCGTTTACCGCCCAGAGTTAATTACACTTCTATTGTAATTACAGTGTGAATTCGCCCAAATAAATGGCTGCGCGGTTTGCTGGAGGAAATTCCTATTGGGTGCAAAATCAAAAGTCTCTTTGGTGATCGGAACTCCCGGTTCCAAACAGCCGGTGCAATTCCAGAAAGTTCTCCGAGCTCAGGGCCCAGAAGTCTCCCCCGTGCCTCGTGGGTATGACGGCACGCGTGGAGGTTCACCGCGGCAAGACGCCTCTTATTTAGCACATGCTATAGCACAGAAACTTCCTTCCTTCGGTGAAATTAACAGGTCCCTGTTTGTGTGGTGTTACCCATGGTGACCAGCACTCCCCCCCCCTCCCCTCCCCAAGGAGTGGCATAATCTCCCCCCAACATGCCTCCTTATCTCTCCACCTGAGTCGGGGAATCAGGGCTTAATTAGTCATGGGTTAAAAGGGATTAAGTGGAATCAGGTTGCTTTTTGATTTACTCTGCAGAGCGCCCCTCGGTGGCTGTTCCCGGCCGCTGCAAGTCTTTGTTTTCCCTGTGCTTTATTTTTCTCCAAGCGCGGATCCTCTCTTTAGCTCTGCCTCATTCATTTTAGCGCCCGTCCATCACTGCTGTCCATCTCGGCCTTGCAAAGTGTCGTGCGGCAGGATGTGCTGAGGGTTGGGGTTGAGTGGGCTGACTACAGGACAAATAGGATTGGAATGTTTCACTTCTGTTACTGTTCACATAAAGATCGACACTAAATGAATATCAGCACTAATACAGACATAAATGTGGAAGCCAGTTTGATAATGGGGACTGAAACGTGTTTTTAATATTCATAATTAGTACTTCGTCATTTTTATTTCAAAATCTATTTTCATCACTCGATATTTTACTGGAGCTATTTAGGTCAAAGGCCAAGGGTTATCAAGGGTAACACTGCTTCACTAAGTAACTGTCAGGTTATACGAGTTAGCACGTTAACGATGTTGTTTTGATGACTGGGAAAAAGGACAGTTCTACACACCAAGCAGAATTTTTGCAATTAATTCAAAGTCATTTTTATTTTAAATGGAAAAGAAGCCCATTATAGTGCAGAAGTTCAGTTTGGAAGTGCAGGAATTTCGCTTCATCGATCTGTATTTTTTCCATTTTAGATAAGGGTCTGGTTTGTGTGCTACCTGACAAGCTGCTGCATAGTGTTACCTCTGCATCCTTGGTGTTTTAATACCATATGACTTAAGCCCTCTGTAAAAAATATTGCTGTTATAAGGATTAGTGTTGATCTTTCGGATAAATACAGTTTCCTTACAATTAGTAAATGAAAGGTATCGTGCGTAATAGTTTGTTGTTTCAGTGCCTTTCCTGATACTTACATCCTATCCAGTCATTGGTCTGCTGGCTTCTGGTCGCATGAAGGGGACAGTACCCAGGAGGTGTGGCTTGATAACTGGATACCATGCTTTGCATCCCATCCAGATTTTAAGAGGGATTCACCTATAGGGAATTCAGCTGGCACTTGGCAGCCCTTAAACACCACTCCCACTAGTTGCCAGTTGTCCACCTTCATTAGAACGTACAGGCAGAGAGAGGCGTTGAACATCTCTAATCTTAGTTCCTCGCCGTCTCTTGTGACAAGCCCTACTTTGTTCCATGTGCCCGCCGTGATCCAGCATGCCTTACTTCTCCTTCACCTCCCCCCCGCCAGCTCCACATATGGCTCTGTCCTCCTGGGAGGTGTGACGTGTGCCTGGTGTATCCGTGGAGATTTCCGCGGCAGCTGCCGCTCGGGTCCAGGCAAGCCGAAACACGGGGAAACCGGCCCAAGTCCCGGTGGGACAGGCAAGGTCAATTCCAGTGCCACTCATCCATCACTAAATCCTTTGTTTTTCCGTAATGTCAAAGCTCTGGCATGCAACAAATGCATATCACTGACACATTCTCTGTCCCTCCCAGCCAGATCCCATGTCATTAGAAGCGAACCTGGACACAGATTCTTTCTATAATGTAGAAACTTCCATCTGGTCAGAATACCATCGTAATTAAACGAGAACAGGTATGAAGTCCATTAATTAGCTATGGCATTCAGTCCCCTGCCATGAGGTGGTGTTCCGCTTTAAAATGGCCGTAATTAAAATTCTGCTGGCAAATGAACCATTTAGCAAATGCAAACAGCTTCCCGCTTTTGTTAATATTAAGAAGAACAAGAATTTGTTCCGGTGCAGCGTGGAAACCGAAGGGCATGACTTTCAATCGCAGTGATAAATGAAAGGGAGATCACATGGTATGTCATGTGACCCTCAGTCATACTTACAAGGCATGTTTCTCAGCCAGGAACAGCATGAATCTGCTGTGAGCACCTATCGCTGTCAGGCGATTTATTGCCACATTAAGCCATGCAGATTAGATGGTATAAAATCCATCTGCACAGAAACAGACCTTACATACCATTTATTAAAATGTACCTCAATTTATTCTTGATCATTCCAGTCAAATTCTAGTTGTAAAGATGGTATGATTTTTTTTCCAGTTTATTCTCATTTAATGGGCCGCCTGTTAGCACCCTGTTGCAGGAATCCAAATTCAGTTCCTGCCCTGGATCTCTCTGCATTGCTTGCGTGGGTATCCTGGTTATCCTGTCCAGGATGCCTGGCAGAATCCACTCCAGGATGTCCTGTGCTTCCCGGAATTGGCTCCAGACTCACCAGAAAAAAAAAACCTAGCCAAGGATACTGATCGACTTAGACAGGGAGCGACAGGGAATGAGAAAAGCAAGGTGATACAGGGTAAAAGATATAGCTGTGTGTGTGTGTCTCTGTGTGTGTGTGTGTCTATATACACATATATATATAAGATTCAGAGCTGGGGGAAAGGGGAGAACTGGCTTCACCTGCAGATGACAGTGCTGGGAAGGGAACCAATGCTCATGCTGCTCAGTGACTCCTGAAGATGCCGTTTAAATGCTACTTTCGTATTATCTCCCCAGCTGTGCATCCTGCCCAAATCCTCTACTCGTACCCCATTTCAGGGTCCACCGGTGAAGCACAACCCCTCTCTCTGATAGGTGCCTCCACCTCACCACAGCCCTGGGAATGCTGTGGTTCTGTGGATGCTAAGCCTCGTCCCACTACCCCTGTGACATTCCCATCTGACACTCAAGGCACAGCTTATCACTAAAAGCTGCTTATTTCCTGGAGTGATGCTGCTGTGCTTCCTCGGCCCCTAGCCTGACCCGCTTGATCGACTAGCAGCTCCCCAGACTTCGTGTATGTTGCCCCTTGTCTTTCGGAATTGCCCCTATGTATTTCCTGCTTAGGAAGGGGCTCAGCTGCCTTTGCGATCTCTGCATCTGTTCTGTGAGGATGTCCTGGCACTTCCCATCAGCACCGGGGCAATGCTGCTGCCAGGCACACTTTCTTTCTCTACTTCCCCATTTTCAGTGAGGAAAAGAACATTCCAGAAAATGAACTGGAAAATGCCCACCACTCAGTCATTTTTGAAACACAGGACCTGGAGGTGAACATGGGTGCTGTACGGTACTGTCCTACATCAAGTAATGCGCAGATTTCCTCACCATTGACAAGAGAGGTCAGGATCCCGTTGAAGGACAGAGACACGGCCTTCAGGCCTGGTGATGTGGAACTGTTCAGTGCGGCCAGGGCTAACCTGAAAAGAAGCATCAGACGTGCTAAGGCTGCCTATAAAAAGAAAATTGAAAACCGCTTCCGCAGTATTAACACAAGGCAGGTTTGGCAGAGACATAGCTATGGATGGGGATACTTCATTGGCAGAGGAGCTGGACCAGAGGCAGTCGCATTACATCCAGTAGTGCAAAGAAGCCTTATCCTGGCTGTGGAGAAACAGCATGGTCAACCCCTGAAAGGCAGCAAGTCCCAATGGTGTCACTGGGAGGGTGCCGAAGTTCACAAAGATGTTTAATCTGTCCTTAGTCGAGTCTACTATCTTTCCCTATCTGAAGTCTTCAACCCTCATCCCGTCCCAAAAAAGACCCCTATCAGCAACCTGGATGACTCCATCCTATGGCTCTCACTCCAGTCAAATACAAAATGTTTTGAGAAATTGGTCAGACGCCACATCATCAAAAGTCCTCTTTTCACGTTTGACCTTTGCCAGATTGCATACAGGAACAACAGATCGACAGAGGACGCCATAGCCACGGCCCTCCATATAATTCTGATTCATCTGGAGCAGAAGGGGAGCTCTGCCAGATTTTCCTTCATTGACTGCAGCTCGGCCTTCAATACAATCATCCCAAACAGAATGGTAACCAAATTATACAACCTTGGTTTCCCACACTCCACTTGCCTCTGGATTAAAAACTTTCTAACTGACCGTTACAGAGAGTCAAAGCAGGTTCTCACCTCTCCTCAGTACTCAGCCTCCATGCCAGCTCCCCACAGGGATGTATGCTGACTCCCCTACTGTACACTCTCTATACCCATGACTGCATCTCTAGCCACCCAAGTAATGCCATCATTAAATTTCGGGAAGACACGACTGTGATCTCGGGGGGAGATGAAACCACATATAGGGATAAAGTGGCGAAAATGTAAACACGGTGCAGCAAGAACAACCTGATCCTCAACACCACAAATACCAAAGAAATCATTGTGAACCTCAGGAGAAACAGGTGTGTCCCTCAGCTCATACACAGTGTGGAGTGGGTCCCAGCCTTCAGCTTCCTGGGCCTGCATCTGAACAAGGATCTGACCTGGAAAACCAACACCACTGTGCTAATAAAGAAAGCACAACAACAACTCCACTTTCTGAGGATCCTCAAAAAGAACAACTTAGCCAAGACGTTGGGGGTATCCTTCTACAGGTACTCCATGCAAAGTGTTTTGACTTGTTTTTACTGTGTGGTTTGCCAGTTGCACTGCAGGAGAAAAACTGTGCTGCAGAGAATCAGTCGCTCTGCCCAGAAGATCATCGGCTGCTCTCTCCTGTCCTTAGAGGAGCTCTACAGGTCCCACTGCTACAGGAAAGCCAGCAGCATCCTGAAGGACACATCACATCCAGCATCACATCCAGCATCACATCCAACCTCACATCCAGCATCACATCCAACCTCACATCCAGCCTCACATCCAACCTCACATCCAGCATCACATCCAGCATCACATCCAACCTCACATCCAGCATCACATCCAGCCTCACATCCAGCATCACATCCAGCATCACATCCAGCATCACATCCAACCTCACATCCAGCATCACATCCAGCATCACATCCAACCTCACATCCAGCATCACATCCAACCTCACATCCGGCCTCACATCCGGCATCACATCCGGCATCACATCCGGCCTCACATCCGGCATCACATCCGGCATCACATCCAGCATCACATCCAGCATCATATCCAGCCTCACATCCAGCATCACATCCAGCCTCACATCCAGCATCATATCCAGCCTCACATCCAGCACACCACCTGTTTGAACTGCTGCCATAGGCAGTCCGTAAAGAGCATTAACAGCTCATACAAACAGACTGAAAAACAGTACATATCCCAGGGCCATCACTGATAAACAGCAAAATAAAATGAATGATCATCCAATCTCTCCCAGTGCAACTCTGCTACTCTGTGCAATATGGTGCCCCCACGATATATCTGTATTTACATATAAAATACCTCATCTTCATATGCAAAACTGCAGTGCAACTTCTCACAAATGTCTGAGTTGTGGCATAATACACTGTAGATATATATATATATGTATATTTATTTATTTATTTATATTGTATTAGAAATTCAGTTCAGTTATTTCTCAAATTTTATATTTTGCCTTCTACAATAATGAATGGGACTGCACCTAAGTTTATTGTACTTGTACAAAGATAATAAAAAAATCTGATTCTGATTCTTTAATTTATGGCTGTTAGATTAAAAGTAGCTTTGGGACAGCCAGGCACAGAATGTCTATGGAATGGATGGCAGGAGGCACAGACATCTCCAGATTGATACTGGACAGGGTGATTCATGGGAAATCTGACTCTGGGCACATTTGGATCGGGGGATGGGGGGTAGTGAAGCCCATCTGTCTGACGGTATGGCGAACAGCTGGAAGGCAGATCACACGGGTGAGGGGGATTACAGGGATGAGGCAGCGGCGTGAGGCTGACGGGTGACGTCACCGCGTGGCGAGGGAGCGGGGGAAGGGAATCGTGACATTTGTGATCAGCTGATCTTAGATTCACAGAAATGCCATTCACATCCATTTCCTTATGTGATGCTTTTATCTGAAGAAACCCATTTAGCCAGTAAATAAATGTTAATTACTTTTCACTCCCCCAGTGCTCCGAGTCTTCATCATCGTTTGCTAACTATATATGGATCCTTGCTTGGATAACCGGTAACCTCCACTTAACCTTTTTTCATTCGGGGGGGATTCCTTCTCACTGGCATGCAGAGATTAACCCCGCATGGCTGGAAAGCAGATTGAAACATTTGGCAGCAGTTTCCAAAGTGGGAACTGAGGCTGTAATGCAAGAAAACACAGGTGCTCTATGGCACCACCTGCTGGTAGGGCTTTATTTAATTAAGGAACTGTATGGTTTAGCATTATTTTTATTACAGTCTAATAAAGATCACCTCCATAATGATATTTCTTTATGGATGTGAACAGTCTGTCAGTGTCGTTTCCTGTTTTTCTCCCCTCCTCAGGGACTTTTTGCGAAATCCATTTCTTTTCCTTCATCTTTTTTTGCCGATAAAGGACTTGCGTTTTTACAGCATTTGGGCTTGACAGCTGACGCCCTCTTACTAATTCCATTTCAAAAATAGAGGGAGGGCAGGGGGTTGACGCAAAGGTCCTTATTATTGTTAAAATCCCCCGGGCGCCTGAAGGTCTTACGTCTCTGGGAAGGTTTACAAACAAAGACCTCGTGGCTGTCCATCCCCTCTGCCTTCCTCCCACTCTTATCATGTGAGACCCAGGTGAATTCTGGGATATCGTAATCCCTTAAGTGCCCCGGCATTGACTTCTGCCATTGATTATGTATTTGTCTGACAGAAGGGGCATGCCTCTGAGATGGGATGCGAAGGTGCTCCTCGTCTGATGTTTCGATAGTGGGACATCGTGTCCTCTTTTCATTTATCTTCTCTCACCGTTGTTGTTTGTAGTGCTAACACCGTCTCTAATCCGGGAGACAAAGCAAGCAGCACAGATAAACAGAGGACAGGAAATTGTGCTGCTTTTCCTGCTCTGCTTTCTCTATAACTGTGTGGGATTGTCTCCGCCGGGCCAAATTGAACTGGAGCACCGCCAGTGCTGGCGTTTCCATGTATCACTCCACAGCTCCTGTGGGTTTGCGTGTCATAGGTGGAGTTAGATCAATGGAGAACGGTCTCGTGGAACCATATGAGGTTCCTGAGAAGCCCCCTTCACATGCTGGTATGTGGATTGGCAGGTTAGGATATTGTGCTTGGTGGTCAGAAAGTCAGTTCAGAACCCCATGGTCGGAAATGTGACCGGCCCTTGAGCAAGGCCTTTAACCCCCAGTCGGTCCAGGGACAGTCTGGCCCTGCTTTCATTCAAAGAATGCAGGTCACTTCTCACAGAAACGTCTCCTAAATAAATGAAACATATAAAAATACATTTAATATGATTGCATATTGATCTTTTAAAATGCCACTCATTGAAAAGCCTATGTAACATTTTCCCTGTGCTACATGTATTCCTGAATTTCGTGCAGCACCAGTCGGCTCTGTTTCCTTCTGACATGACACCATGTGTGCTGCTGCCCACGAGCCCTTAACGCTCTTAATCCGACTCTGGCCATTATCACTGGAGATGGACCAACGGTGACGAAATGTCATCTTGGACCCCTCAGCCAATTTTACACCCAATCTTACAGTTTCCTGCCCCCTGTAAAGCGCAGAGCCCCCTGGCTCTGCCAGGGCATGCATGCCCCTACTGGGCTGCTGCCAGAAGTACTTCGCTTTGATCTGCTCCTTGTTCAAATCTTTGGTCACAGTTGCTTCCTGTGTGAATGTGTCATGTTTTTCTGCCTGGATGCTTGCATCACAGGCATGGGTGATGGCGCCCTGTCGCCATGGCGATTGGGCAGGACTCCCCACGGGCAGTTCATGTGGGCCCAAGCTGGCGTGCCTTCAGAAGGGCTTGACTCACGTGACCTGGATTAAGCCGTTTGGGGACGGCTAAAGTGGCACCATGGTTGGCGTTAATCTGCCGCTACTATCGCTGTTGGGCAGATTTGGGGATATCTCACATCTGCTGTTTACTGGCTGGGCAATTCATGTCAGCAGAGATAAGGGTGAATGGGGTGTGAGGAGAGGCACCGCGGAGAGGGTGAAGAGAGGGATAGTTGACGGGCTGAAAAAGGAAGGAAATCACATCAGAAAGATACAACTGTGTTGGATATCAACCGCCTGTTATCTGCATGTTTGCACAAAATGGTTATAAACCACAAATGTAGATATAGGGCTCTACACTTTGTTTTAGGTTGTGAAAATAACACTCAAGGAATGTTTAATGTGTGAACATATAAATGCAAGAAACACAGAAACAAGTTCACAGAAACACAGATCCACCCCAGCTAAGCAGACTGACTAATCTGCTCAACCCAAACAATGATTTCTGCTAATGTATACCTGATCACATATTCCAACTCACATATACCTGCTAATGTATACTTGCTCATGTGTACCTGCTCACATATTTCTGCTAATGTATATCTGTTCTCGTATATTTGCTAATACCTCTTCATGTATACCTATTAGTGTATACCTGCTCACATATACTTGCTCATGTACTTTCTTTTAACCAAAAAAGCACAGAATTACTCGGAAACAAAAGTAATTAACTCAGGTGAATAACACCTTTCAACTTAGACACCTCAATGCACCTCTCTGAGGTGAGCAGTCACAAGTGAGAGATTGAAGCACTTGCTAATCAATAGGATCATTCCAGAAGCCCTTTGTTTGATTTCCCTTCCCCGTGGCCCCTCTTAATCACACCGCAAACTACTCAATGCTAAATGCCAATAACTGGAAGGAAGGCCCCCAGTGTCTCTGTTTGGGGGGGAGGGATTTGTTCGTGCCATTTCATTACAGCTGCAGTGAACCGCGTCCAATCCCCAAATAAAACAACTGTGTCAATGGCTTGTCGTTTTGCCTGGAACACAATCCAAAGTGACAACACCAGCAGCTCATGCCACGGGTTCGTCTCTGGGGCTATGCTGTTCCCTGCCGTTTATTGATTCATTTTTATCTGCCTGTTTTAATACAGCGCCTCAGTAGCGGGCACTGTAGTCTCACACCTCTGGGGTTAACACCCACTACCCAGCTTTGTACTTCCTGTATGTGAGGAGACGTAATGGTTACAGTCTCTCCTTTGTGGCGGTGACAGTCAATCCTGTGTAACATTTACAGTCTCTCCAGGGTGACAGTGACTCCATGTAATGGTGACAGTCTTAACTGTTTGACGGTGACAGTCTCTCCCATGTCACATTTACAGCCTCTTCCATGTGGCAGTGACTCCATATAATGGTGACAGTCTCTCCCATGTAATGGTGACAGTCTTAACTGTTTGACGGTAACAGTCTCTCCCATGTCACATTTACAGCCTCTTCCATGTGGCAGTGACTCCATATAATGGTGATAGTCTCTCCCGTGTAATGGTGACAGTCTCTCCTTTGTAATGGTGACAGTCTGTCCTGTGTAATGGTGACATTCTCTCCCGTAAAATGGTGAGTCTCTCCCATGTAATGGTTACAGTCTCACCCGTGTAATGGTGACAGTCTCTCCCATGTAATGGTGACAGTCTCTCCCGTGTAATGGTGACAGTCTCTCCCGTGTAATGGTTACAGTCTGACCGGTGTAATGGTGACAGTCTCTCCCATGTACAGTAATGGTGACAATCTCTCCCGTGTAATGGTGACAGTCTCTCCCGTGAAATGGTGACAGTCTGTCCCATGGAATGGTGACATTCTCTGCCACTTTTTCCCACCTCCTGCAGGCTACGATGCCTGGTGAAGCAACTGGAGCGAGGAGAGGCGTCCGTGGTGGACCTGAAGAAGAACCTGGAGTATGCAGCCTCTGTACTGGAATCAGTGTACATCGAGGAGACACGGTACAGCACACTCCAAAAATACAGGCAGTTCTCTAGATGTGTCTTGGCCCTCCTTCAAATAGGATCAGTGTCAGTGTTTAAGCTTTACAGTATAGAACTGGGACTAAATCCGTTCAAATTCGATTAAATGCTGTTATCTGTCAGAATGAGATGTGGAAAACGGTTTATCTAGGAATTCCCTCGGATATAGGAAAGAGGGTTTAACTGGGAATACCCTGGGATATAGGGAAGAGTGTTTAACTGGAAACACACTGACCACAAACAACTCCATCTTAACTGTTTCACTACTTGCCAGTTACTAATCTGAATTTGGGCCTTTTTTCCTTCACTCCAACCACTTCATTAGAGACATGTGTGTTTAGCATTAAAATCAGATTAACATGCATCCGCTTATGTTCTACCCCGTGCGGTGTTCTTTTATTTTTAATGGCCAGCATTTGCAGGTAAAGTCGTTAACATTTTATGTGAAGAGGCTGGGGCATGCTTTGCCATTTTAGTAGCCGCTCACAGACTCGCTAGCTGGTTAGCGTGCCGATCAGTAAGGCAAATGTTAGCTGACTCATATCATTTCACAAACAAATACATTTAAAAATGGGAAAGACTAAGATATTTCTTGCCCTTTCATTAGCCTGATCCTTTTATTAGTACGTACATAAATCTACTTTCCTTGGGTCGATTTTTTTAAACACTTTTTTTTCTCTCTTTATGTTCTAAATGCCTCCTTTCGCTGTTATTCTGGCTGTTTTTAGCATAGACAGAGAAAAGGAAATACAAAGCCACAGTAAGAACATTATCTGTGGAGCCAATAGCCTTACAGTTAGCTTAATCTGCTAACAGTGCTAACACTGTACAGTTGCCAACTTTGGTCAGCTGACAGGAATTTTTAATTCACATGCACACACATTTAGGTGTGTAACAGTTTTATTTCTCCGTAAATAGCTTGTAGGGTTTGCAAAATACCACAATCTTTTTGCTCATTTTAGATTTATAATGTAATAATATCGATTTATCAGAGCCTGAGCATGTGACTGTCATGCCAGATGCATGAGAACCAGCAACCCTCAGACTCAGGTGTCATAGTTCTGTGACACCAATGTCACTTTGAAGTGATGATCTCAGAACCCTTTGGTGACTTGGGCATCCAGGGGGTGGCTCTCTACGTCTGCCCATTTTCCAGGATTCAGAAGGTGGTCCATCATTAACTGGAAAATCAGGAAGTGAAATCCACTGGATTCTCCTCAGCATGCTGACCAGGGGAGGAACAGTTCACAGGGATGCAACAATATATGATGAATGTCAAAAAACATGTTGAATAATGGATTTAAAATCAACAGATTATGGAAGACCACTTTCCCAATCAAAACTGTTCCCAGAATTAAATTTGCAAATCAAACAGAAATTTGGTATCGAAGTATTTCTAGTTCAGTACATCTGAGTACACATCCAAAATGAACCTTCCTACACCGAAAGCTAAATTTGACTGCTGAAAATGCTACGACTGCAGCGCGTAATGAGCTTGTAACGACACGCAATGAGAAAAAACTCCCATCCACCTTTTCTTCCTGTAATGAACACTCGCGCCATGGATGTGGCTGGGTTTTACAGCCCAGCCGTCCCTGAAAACAACACAAAAAGCAGCTCATTTGCATTCAAGGACACATATCCGCTCTCCAGCAAACTAGACGTATCTGTTTTTCACAATAGAAATAAATGTCAGGATGAAAGCGAGTGCGTTATTTTTAAAGCGTTTGTTTTACACTTGAGACGAAACCCTACCATATTTTTCATTCGGGGTAAAAACATGGATGGACCATTGCCTAAAAGATTAGGTAGAGTTAAAAAAAGGACATTTTGATATTTCCCAAGTAGGTCTGAGAGGGGATATGGAACAGGAAGGCTGTAGCTACCCATAATGCCACTGTAGCGTCTGGTACAGCGTGATTGAGGGGTTAGTATTCCCTAGCAGGGCACCATTCCAGCTGTGTCATTAGACTCTGGGCCAGACGTGTCAAAGTGGAGATGAACGCATGTGAGGCTGGAGGTGTGACAGAGTCAAGGAGCTCTGAGGTAAACCACATGTCTGCTGGGCCCATGAGCAAGGTTCTAAACCCCTTAAATGCTCCAGGAACGCTGAAAAAATGGCCCGCCCTTGCACTCAAACTCCGAGCTTCACTCTCGACTGTTCATATGTTTGTGTATGTCTCAAAGGAGAGCAGGATGGAATGTGCATAAACAGTTGCTACGTACTTGTGCAAATGGCAAATAAAACATCTTAATTTTTAAAAGTCCTATTATCCACAAGAAGCAAAAATATTAACCGTAAATAAAAACATATATGTAATCATTATATTATTGGATTGGTCGGTAGCAGATTTTCCTAAGTGGTTGCCTGTCTTCTCTATGTTGCCCCCTACAGGCGGTTGGTGGACACGGAAGATGAGCTCAGCGATATCCAGTCAGACTCAGTGCCGTCGGAGGTGCGGGACTGGCTGGCATCCACCTTCACAAGGCAGATGGGCCTGATGCTACGGCGGACAGAGGAGAAGCCCCGATTCCGCAGCATTGTGCATGCCGTGCAGGCTGGGATATTCGTGGAGAGGTAGCTGTTTGAGGCAGATGCCAAGTGTGGGAGAGGCAAAAAGATGCTAAGTTAGAGTGTAGATGACCAGTAGCTGCCCACCAAGAGTTCTCATACCCAATATCATTCTTTGGAGGGTAAGGTCCGGCCTATAAGCTCTGCCCACAACTACTAATTTGCTAGTGTTTCTTTCTTTGACTAATTTCACCACCGTTCCTTCTTGACTGTGACTTCTCTTTGTTAAAATCCATGCCACCACCACCAAATGGTCTTTCCTGTATGACAATATGGCCCAAATGGCTCTGGACTGAATCTGCATTCTGTATGAATGCAGTCATCTGGTGTGTGTGACGCATAAAGGTTAAGAAGGGTCTCTTTTCTAGTATGTTCCAGCACTCAGCCTGCTTGTCAAATGAGATCTTTATTGAGACGGTCAGTGGGGAATGGGATGGGAGGCTTGAAAAAGTGACAAAAACACATTTATTACAGACCTGTGCTGAAAGTCACGTCTGAAATCAGAGGGTTACAGGTTAGAAAACTGAGTTATGTGTCAGAAAACAAAACTGCTGGTAGCAGGACTCTGTGTATGATATTGGACCCATAGAAAGTGAATGACATTTATTTTATTCCTATTATTTGGTCAGTGACTTCCGGACAAGTATTCATTGACAAATGGCCTTTAAATTAATGCTTGTACCAAGATTTGAACATGTGAGCATTGTAATTTACCAACTGATACTTTTTTTTGGTGATGTTATTGCAATGGACAAATTTCAGTGTGTTTGTTATTGCTGCCCAAGGAAGCCAACCCTCCTGCATGTGATTTGTACATAATTTGGATGATTTGTGTATGACGTCTCTTGATTTCTCAAAGGGAATTAAGAATGAAATTATGTCAGGTTAATAAGAGCATTGTCTTTCATTGATGTTTTTTTAACAGGACCCTTAAGACCCCTTATTATGTATGTATACAGTACCTGATGTGAGTTTATTGCTTTTTGGAATGCATTCATCATTTACAGTCCAAATCAAGAAATGGTAATGGAATGGGAAAAAACACTGTGGAGAACTGAACTGGAATTCAATTTGCATTTCAGTGTGATTTAAATTCCAGCTCCAATTCCATTTCCTGATTTGGACTGGAAATGATGAATGCATTCCAGAATGCTCCCAACCCTGCAACCAATGATATATTTTAAATTGGTGAGTGACAGGGAAGGGGGCACTCTTGGGGCCAATCAGCTTTCATCTCGGGCCCCACCCCTGTATAAAACGCTCTTTCCATACTATTGCTGTATGTATCAGGCCATGTGACTCAGAGCTTTGAGTCAAGGGGCATGAACATCTGAGAGGGATAATTGACCGGAATATTTTCAGCAAAAGGATGAGAGCAAAACTATCTGATACCCAAGTCAAGGGCATAATAATTAGGCCTAACACATTAATACTTTGTGTGACACCTCTTTAACGGTTTGGCTAGAATCATTAATCAATGGCAGGAAAGGAAAGTATACAAATATGAATCTCACTCCCTTGACTTTGCCATTGTGAGCAAAACAACCTGAATATTCTTAGATCAGCTGCAGAAAGCTTTGAGGTTGACCAGATGATGTGATGGGTATTGCAGTATTTGACAAGCACTGACCAGCATTCATAGCATGACTCCACAATCTGATTGGCTGACTCCACCCAGATTAGAGGCGGGGCATTCAGAACTCCTAACAGTGGCATGTTATCTCCCAATAACAGGATGTACCGCCGGACCTCAAACATGGTTGGATTAAGCTACCCAACAAGCGTGATCGCTGCTCTCAAGGTAGTGACACATGACAACTGTCATTTGGGATGAACGGGGTTGTAATGTGGGTCAGGGAGGCGGAGTGATTGGGTGAAAAGACAAATGTATATTTTATAGATGTTTATGATCTTGGGGTACGTGTTTAATTCTGTGAAGATGTTGCAAACATATTTGTTTTGAAAAGAAAGCCCATTGACAGTGTTTAACATATCTGCACATATCATCCACACAGAGATACTGCTTTTACTGCCATATATATTTTTTGACTGATTAATTCAGTTATGTTCTTTCCATTTTGTTGTTAATTGCAATTGTAAGCATTGACTTCCAGAGGAAGGCGAAAAAACAAATGTTTGGTGTTTTAGTTTATTTGCCTGGTGTTGCTAATTAAAAATCACCCAATGAGAACACTTTTCAATGAAGTTTATAATTCAGAGCAGCCCTTTTAGAAATATTATTTTGGTTTCAGTGTATTACTATTACAACTGAATGTTTTGCTTAAAACTACTGGTTGTTTGTAATTTTATATATAAACTAAATACACACACACACATATATACATATATATATATATATATATATAAAATTCTTCTTCACATTCATATTCTTTATCAATGGCACACATATATATTTTATATACTACCTACTATGCTGTTGTTTTCTGTTTTTGATTTCTTTTTCTTTTTTGCAGCATCTGGAGTGAAAAATAATTATTTCACACCATACTTCACATTCACATTAGCAGAGACAGTTAGAAAATAATCATGGATAAATCTATGCAAGCAGCTGTCATCTAGGTGTCCTGCAGTCCTTCCTCATGCTATCCACTCTGACATAAACGCGTAGAACGACAAATCAGTAAAATCGCAGAATATTCAAATAATCCGAGCTGGATGCAAGTCCGGGTGGCTGAAAGCCATGTGTCTGACAGGACTGGCAGTGCGCAAGTTTTTAAAAATTGGATATTAGCCCAAAAATTAGTAGGAAATAAGAATTAATTATTAAATTAAATCTCAAATCCAGAGGGAGGTTCAATCAGTCTTGCTCTTGTTCCAATAATAAATGACTCAAGTATCTTTGAAAGAACTATTTTTGGTTTAATGATTAATGGCAAGAATGGCGGCGGTTTCAGTTCACTTGAAAGGAGCCGCTATTTACTCATTGGTTGCCTCCCCATCATTGAGCATGATGCTGCTAATAGGAATTAATGGGGATGTGGACTTCTATGCCCCCCCACAGAAAGACAGCCATCATGCTCGACCGCAACAGGCGGCAGGTATTGGCATCCAAGTTTAAATCTTTAATGTGTCGTTAATCATATACCCACCAAGTGAAGTTATCAGAGGAAAATATATATCGGATTTGCCCTTAGAGATGGAAAGGAATAGTGCAGTAAATCAGCCGGAGGTGCGGCCTTTACCAATCCACATTATTGAAGGATTTATTTAGCTACTGACTCCAGCTCTTGCTCAAAAAAGTGAGCTTTATCGCTGCTTTAGTTGCCAGGTTCCACAACTCTGTCTGTCTCACTCTTGTTTTGAGTTGTTTTTACACTAATGAAGATCTATTAAAAAATGTTTCCCTCCTGCCTTCAGAATGTGGACCTGTGGTCGTTCAACGTCTTCGTCCTAAACGAAGCCAGCGCAGATCATGCCCTGAAATTTATATTTTACGAGCTCCTCACCAGATATGACCTGATCAACCGCTTCAAGGTATGACGCTCAAAGTCCAGAGAAACGTTACATGCTACATTTACTGGCATGCTTCATTTGTTAGCATGCTGTGTTTATAAGCATGCTACATTTATTAGTATGCTGTGTGCACTAGTATGCAGTATTCATTAGCATGTTGTGTTTATTACCATGCTACTTTTATTAGCCTGATCCTTTTATTAGTACGTCCATAAATCGACTTTCCTTGGGTCAATTTTTTTAAACACTTTTTTTTCTCTCTTTATGTTCTAAGATCTAATTTGAGGCCTAGGCAGTGATTGTTCTGCTCAACCTTTCTTTCCCTGTGATTTGTCCTTTTTCAGATCCCCATCTCTGCACTGGTGTCATTTGTTGAAGCACTGGAGGTGGGTTACAGCAAACACAAGAACCCCTACCACAACTTGATGCATGCTGCGGACGTCACACAGACGGTCCACTACCTCCTCCTGAAGACCGGGATGGTGGTGAGGGCCATGTAGGAATCCCTTGCTTGAGCCTCAAAATCCCATCATCTTAAACGCCACTCGAGTTGAACACCCTGCTAGCTCTGAGAACCTCTCATATCCTGAGCCTCCAAATATTGCCTTCATGTCTCAGGCAATATAAATAGCTCGGGTTTGACGGCACCCCCCAGGAGGATGCGACAGCCCAGGATCCCTCCATAAATGCCATCACTTCGCTAACATCTCATTCATCTCGCACCCCATGCACACCAAGGACCAAGGCAAAGCACTGGGGACACTGAAGCAGCAAAACTGAGGCTCCGAGGTCTCTGTCAGTACAGTGACCCTTGTGGGGTATTCGCACTGTCCTCAGGGAGACTATTGAGCTGAACTGGGGTGGATGTTGTTCAAACGTGGACAGATCAGAAAGAGCAGAATCCAAACCCTAGATTATTTGAAGAATTCCAGAAGATGCTTTACAGTTTGAACTTCCTGTTGTATAATACAGTTAGCATTTAGGTTAAGGCTGTTTCAGTAGGCAACAAATATGACGAAGGGTCGACACAGTGGATAAACCCCAATCTAGAATTAGGACTTCTGGGATGCTTTTGGAAAAACACTAACCAGCATGTTTATACAATTTACCCAGCAGCCCAGGGGTAAAATAATGTCCCGTGACAGACTTGTTTGTAGTTAGTGGTAATCTTGGCAATGCCTTTCTCTGATTTTCCCCTAGTTCCCAGTACTTTTATGACCTTGACTGTTGCCCAGCTACTCATCCATCAAAGGCTCCTTATATCAATTTCTAAGCATGTGAAGATATATATCGATTCGTCATGGCAGATATTTATTTTGCGTGTAGCTTTATCGATTACCTCTCTTGGTGACGATAAAGACAATCTCACAGGGACACCAACCTCTCGTCCTCGAAGATACCTCTCCTACTTTGTCTTCCTCTCCATTCTGTAATGGTTGCTGGACGTTTATTATTGTCTCATTAATCAGATGAGACTCCCAGTCACCGCATTGTATTCTCGACCGTCGGAATCTGAGTTCTGAAAAGCTTTAAACGAACTATTTAACATTAATGTTAAAATTGTAAACATTAATATGAACGATGTAACTTAGAAGGACAGGCGACACTGTGTCTCTTCAAAGGACCTCATCCCACTGCCATAAATCAACCTCATTTAAAGAGAAATGACCTGTGGTTAAATTAAATATGAATGGCCTTGATGGATTTCTGTGATCTGCATTTATTTAATTCACGTCACCATCAAACATATTGGAAAAAAAAAACAGACAGGCCTATTAAAACAAAACCTATTAGTTTAACACTCATTAAATTCCTCCACATTCAGGCTCAGAGACTTGCCTATTCACGCAGCGTGTAAATAACTCATCCCGAATGATGGGAAAGCAATGATGAGTCAACTCAGGATTCTTAATCAGTGCTTTGCAGCTGATTCAGGAGGGGAGGGGGAATGCTTTCTGTTAATTAAACCGTCAAAAGTGTCACGTTTGACAGAGTCAAGTAATCTCCCACTGGTAGGTCTGTCTCATTCCTCTCACATGCATAAAAACACTAGCAAAATGCCCTGGAGATAGTGTCCATGGTGGTACAATGAAATACAGGTCAGAATTACAAAGTGCCCTACCTGAATTACAATGTTAGAATTATAATAGCCTAAACCAGCCTAAATTACAGTATTAAAATATGACTCACAAAGCTGGAATTAGTTATCTTCCTGAATAACAGCATGACAAATACCTTAATTACAATTAAGGTACAAATACGTACCTCAATTACAGCAAACGCCACAGTAATTAAAAGTGACAAATAGCATTGCAGAAATAGGATTCGGAAGATGAGTGGATTTTAATGAATATGTGTGTCTGGAAGGATGAGCAGAATGGAGGGATGGGAAGATCACAGTGGTAATCCGGTGTGTTTGAGGTGAAAATGGGTTTGAGGGAGAGCAGGGAGCCACAGTGTTCTGTATGTGCCTGCTTCAGCTGATGTGAACCAAACGGGAAGGACAAAGAAACCAGGTTCCTGTTCAAGCCTTAAAGCTGAAGCTGGGTGTTCCAACAATACTTAGGTATCTTATCGAAAACACAGTCATCCTGGCTGGTCTGCTGACAGAACCCAAGGCGGCTGCAGTCGGCCAAACCGGCTAATACAATCCCAGAAACTGGAATTTCGGGAGATTTTTGGGAAATAAGGATCAGTGGCAGTGCCACCCTAGTGAAGGCGTGTATGCCCGGGCATCTCTGCCACCTGCTGCACTGGCTGTGAATCACGTCAGAAGAGGCTGGATTGCAAACAAGCAGGCTCACTTAGAGGAAGTGAAGAAGGGGGATGAGAAAGAAAGGGAGAAAAAGCTCACAGAAGCTCACAGATATGGAAACAGCCAATTGGCAGATCAAAGAACCTCAAACCAGGCAATTCATCCGCTTAGAGTGACTGTCAGCCTTTAAGGGTGGGGATAACAAGGATCCCCACGCTGATACAAAGTGGCACTTCTTCATAAAAAAAGTGTCAAAGTGCCAATTCTTTAAAAGCTCTTCAAATTATATAACAGGAACCTAGAGTTGATGCATAGTATATATTCTGTGCAGTATCTATAACAGAATTTAAATGGAGAAATTGGCAGACTCTTTCTTTAACCCTGTATTTCTGCATTTTTTTCCTCTCTTCTCCCCATCCATTCAGCACTGGTTGACCGAGTTGGAGATCTTTGCCATGATCTTTGCAGCCGCTGTTCATGACTATGAGCACACAGGCACCACCAATAACTTCCACATACAGACCAGGTGACAGTCTGCCTGCCGGTTTAGACACGTCTTCACTCCATATATAGTACAAAGTCAAAGTGTGGTTAACATTAGGGACATGTTCTCCTACTTGAATCCCAAACATCCTCACCAAAAATCACGCCCTTCTCCCCGATCAGGTCAGACACAGCCATCTTGTACAACGACAGAGCCGTACTAGAGAACCACCACGTCAGTGCTGCTTACCGCCTTCTACAGGACGATGATGAGATGAACATCTTGTACAACTTGTCGAAAGACGATTGGAGGTGAGAAGCTGAGGTGTATGGTGGACCTGTTTGTCTAGAGCTCCCAACTGATCCAAGTCATGAATATACAGTAGGTCTAGACCTCCTTACAGAACCAAGTCCAGAGCATACAGCTGATCTGGACCTTCTTATAGAACCAAGCCTAGAATATACTGCAGGTCTAGACCACCTTGCAGAACCAAGTCCAGAACATACAGTGGGTCTAGACCACCCTAAAGAACTACGTCCAGAACATACTGCAGGTCTAGATCTCCTTACAGAACCAAGTCCAGAACATACAGCGGGTCTAGACCACCCTAAAGAACTACGTCCAGAACATACAGCAGGTCAAGACTTCCATATGAATCCAAGTCCAGAACACACAGCAGTTTATTGACAGATGGTGATTCTGCTGGTGGACTGGCCTCTTGAAGCAGAAAGAGACTTGACCTCTTTCTGCACTTCGTCCACAGGGAGCTGAGAGCCCTTGTGGTGGAGATGGTATTGGCCACAGACATGTCTTGTCACTTCCAGCAGATTAAAGCCATGAAAAACTTCCTACAGCAGCCTGAAGGGTGAGCCACACATTGGCCTACATTGAGATTTATTCGGTGGCTTCTGGTGCAAACTAGTGAGAATATACATTTATTCTGCAGCACAGGGTGTCTGTAAATTCACATTCCTGGAATTTACAAGCGCCTTTCCTGCACTTTTTAAATATGATGCGTCCACTGTGAAAATTACGTTTGATTAAGGTCTTACCATGAATGGCCTCGTTACCTCAGTTTGGGACAGAACTGCATGACTGTTGACTGCCCAGATGTGTTTGACACATGTGAATGAATGGCTAGTAGGGAGGGAGGTGAGGAGACAGTAAGGGGAGGAGGCTGCCTCCTGTTGGTGGGCCAGAAACCAGACCTATACACCAAAAGGAGGGTGGCATCAGCGTCTCTGTCTCAAGAAATATGACGTGCGTCTGCAGGATCGACAAGCCCAAAGCCTTATCCCTCCTGCTACATACAGCGGACATCAGCCATCCTGCCAAGAAGTGGGAGCTGCACCACCGCTGGACCACCTCCCTTCTGGAGGAGTTCTTCAGGCAGGTGAGGCCTGCCCCACCCCGACCCCATCACAATGATATAAACCATGATAATCGCTCACTCATTGCACCAAGTAAAAATAATACACTGCCTCAATCTGAAAGCTGATTGGCCTCCTTCCCCTGTCACTCACTTATTCACTACCTCCTCCTTGGTGGAGTACCGAGTGACTGGCGGTTGCTGTGCCTCATCACTCATGCATTTCTGCAAAGTCATCCCCCAAAGGCTGGGATGTCATTTGTAATATATTCTAAGGCACATTCTCCATTTTCTCTGAAAGTCTAATCCCATTCCAACTAAACGCCACAATTCATCTCCACGGTGTTCAGTTCTGCACCCCCACCCCCACACACCACTCTCCGCCGTGCCTCTCCCATCCAGTCGGCTTTGTGTAATCTGCACTAAATGGTCCCACGAGGGACCAATACATCATTCGACTGCTGATGTTTTTATGTCTTTTGTTTTTCAAAAAATGTGTAGATTTCCACCAATTAGGTCCATTCCATGTACAAGTCTTCCCCGGGGGGGTGGGTCTGATCGTAAATGTGTATCCCGGTGCAGCCCTCGCTTTCCCCATCACAGGCGGGATGCCGTGGGCGGCCTATAATGGTGTGAGCCGTGGCTGCCAGTTGTCACGCCGACAAACAGAGTGATTCATAAATTCAAATCAGGCAGGAGCCACTGCCACAGGGCCTGGCCTCCGGGGGGCGCTCATGCTCATTCTCACGCATGTGGGCCGCACGCCCGCCGTCACGAGGGAAGGTGTGAGAGAGTGAGTGCGAGAGAGAATGAAGAGTAAGTGCATGACAAACAGAACATCATGCTATCTAACAGCGTACTGTTACACCTGTACTGGACAGACACCACAACACACAATACTCCGCACTTGTATTTCTTTCTTCTGCAGCATAATTATTAATGTTCATCTCTGTGTCTTTTCTGGGTTCCCTGTTTGTCATTTACTTTATTTATCCATTGTGTTTATCAGTTCATGAATAATGCTACGGTCTCTCTGTTTATCATCAGGGAGACAAAGAAGCCGAACTGGGGTTACCGTTCTCACCACTGTGCGACCGCAAATCGACCATGGTGGCCCAGTCTCAGATCGGTCAGTTTTTTGGTTGTGTTTCTACTGTATGACCACAGGTCGACCAATAAGTGGGTTTTTTTTACTTTTCTGCTGTATGTCCACAACCACATAGGAAAGATCCAACCTCAGCCATCAACTCTAAGCTTTAACTGGGTTAATAGTTTCATATTCCTTGTTTCTGCTGTATAACCATCAGTTGACCAGATTTCTGAGCCCAGCCTATAAGAAACATCTTTAGTTCTCGGGTCTAATGTTCACCCAGATCATGTAAACTGCCTGCCTACACAATGAGGTGCATTTTCTTTTCTTTTTTTGATCCCAAGGGCTCAAAGTTTGTACTTTCAAACCAGCCAAGCTGTCAATTACTAATTAATACAATACTTTTGGCAAATATATTACTGCACTTGCACTTCAATTATGGGGTAACTATCTATCACACGGCAATGCAGGTAGACCCTTTAAATGGGGTTGATGGTTTAATGTGTCTGATAAGCAATGATGAGGCTATGGGTGTTTATCAATATGCGTACTTCAGCATATAGTGGTACCTTGGCTCTTGAACTTAATCTGATCTCTCCAGATCGAATACTAAAAAGTTCGAGTCCTGATTGAATTTTTCCCATAAGAAATGATGGAAAACCAAATAATATGCAAAAAGAGAAGTACAGAGGACGGTTAAAAATACCTGGACATCATTCTTACCCCATCCCAAATATCAAGGATACATCACCTGCATCCTCACCAAACAAGATCAATCCCATGATTCTCTGCACCCCAAGTTTGTTTTTGAGAGGCAAGTTAGCAAGTACGACTATTGTGTTATTGGTATTAAGAAACACCCTATAACTTTGCGTCCATCTCGCCTCGTTTTTAAACGGTTTGCCCTTTAAGAATGGAAATCACTGAGCTGTTGATTAGCTCATTTGCACGTTGCATCTAAAAAGGTTAAAATGACAGCCACACACTCCCGCCGTAATACAAACTACGGCTCCAGAGCTCGGGCGAGGCAGAGGGAAAGGATTCTAAGCCTCGTGGGTCATCTGTTGGCTCCAGGGTTCATTGACTTCATTGTGGAGCCCACGTTCACTGTGCTGACTGACATGACGGAGAAGATCGTGACGCCACTCATCGATGACGCCTCCCGCTCCGGCCTCACGGGCTTCCGGCGCTCTAGGTGAGGAGTTCCTATCATGTGACTTCCTACTTCTTGTCCCACTTCCTGTCACAGAGAGTCGCTACTAATGTAACACCTAATGTAAAGTAATGGAGACACGAATGATAGAGTTCTCCTTCCTTCATTCGATTTGAATCCCTACCTCTCAGTCTCCAAAGCAGCCACAGAAGCTCATGTTGCTGGGTCACATTAGCCAGTCATGTCGTTGTCATCTACGCCTGATTCTATGGTTTTTTTTTTTTTCTTCCCTTTTTTCATCTCGCCGCTGCATAAGCATGGAATCAAGCTAGATGAAGTGATGCACAGAGCAAGCAATTTAAAATTCCCCCCACAAAATGTTTCCCGGAATGTTCCCGGCAACGTGACGCCCATGCAAATCCATTGTGTCGTTCTGCAGAGATAAGGAGGCATCTAGAATCTGTTGTCATGGCAGCTGTGAGCCTGAAGGGGGCAAGTTATTGAGGTCGCAGCCCAAAAGGCTATAGCTTTGAACCAAACAATGAGACATTTTTAATTTTTAATTAAGAATTATGGCTGATCAGAGGCTGTTAGTAACATAAATGTAAACAGCACAAGGTCATCACCCTCGTTCCGGCTGACAAGGGCTGCAGCTTTTCATACACACAGAAACTCAAACCAACAACACTCTGCTGTCTCTGATCTTCGACACACATGTAGACGCCTGGGTCAGCCACATGGATACCTTTAATATGTAAACAAACACGCACACACACGCAGAGACTCTATCTTGTTATTCTGAATGAAAATACCGCTGAAACACACACTACACTCCAGATGGAGATTACGTGGACTAAACCGTCACACTCAAGCCCACACAGATCCATCCTTTTGTCTTTCAATGTCTTCCTCATTCCTAGTAGAACAGAGATGTGGGATGGCGCAGTTGAGCAGAGCATGAGAAGAGCATCGCAAACACACTGGCTGTTATGCTCTCCCTCAGTTCTGCTCAGATGTTTATATCACCCAAGTGTGTGTTTGCTTCTGTCTTGCCAGATGTGCGGAGCGTGCGTTTTTCCCAGCAGACAGGTTCTTCCTGTAAACACGGTTTATTTTAGAGTTTGTTGGTTCATGTCCCGCTCCACACATGTTCTCTGTGGACTCACTGATAAATACATCATTTCTGCTGGTGGCTCCCACAGCTTTGATTGCTTGTGAGTCCTAAAGCCAATTATATTTACAGTGGGTCCCATTCCACTGTGGCAAACCAACTGTAATCCCCTCTGTGCTATGGGTTCCAATCCCACTTGTGTTCTACAGTTATGGGTTTCAGTTCCTCCCATGTTTACTTAATTCAAATCTCCTTCATTCACTTATTGTTTTTATAGGTTCTTATCTCACAGTGCTTCTGAAGGTGTTTTGGGTCCAATTCCATCTCCATTCTAGATCTTTCTGCATTCCTGTCTACTGTAGCTGGGAAATACACAACCATTTAAATGCAGTGCATTTAGTTCTTCTTTGGCAGAAATCAGTAATGAGTCAGTTTGTTCCAGCTGGGGGGGGGGGGGGGGGGGGGGGGGGGGGGGGGGGGGGGGGGGGGGGGGGGGGGGGGGGGGGGGGGGGGG
>JABFDZ020000084.1:18161328-18174617 GCA_019775955.2 Pollimyrus isidori | reverse complement strand
CATGTTTAACTTTTAAAGATCAGGAATAAAATCAATGACATTTCTTTTTACATTTCCTATGGAAATGACAAGAGAGAGACGTCAGAATGCATTCAGGGAAAACGCTGTGTGCGTGATTGCTTCGGGAGCCCTGTATTGCGACGCGGCTATTTTTAGAAGCCCGTTAGGGTAATTCATTTTCATGCGGAGTGCTTGCCTTGATATCACAGCAGTCTCTCTCTCTTTCGCTGTCGTACCCCCCCCCCCCCTAGTCTGAACAACATCACACAGACAGTTAAGGGCTCAGAGGGCAACTCCGCACTCAGCTGCTCCCTGCTCAGCGTTGACTTCAAGAACTTCAAAGCCACCTGGAACGAGGAGGTTCAGCAAAACCGGGAGAAGTGGAAGGCACAGGCAGCCAAGGGTATGGCACATGGGCGGGGCCTGCTAGCATTTGCGGGCGTGGCCTGATGTGGCACACCCATTTTATCTTATTGCTTGAGAACAACTTACCATCAACTGATTGTCTGTCCTCTGTGACCTGATTCTCCCCTTGAGAGACTGAAACACTGGAAATTAAAATTTCTCTGTCCAAGTGATAGGATCTGAATCCTGGGGCATATAGATAGGGGCGGGGTCACAGAGGTTCTTGCCCCCTGGTGAAAGCTAATTGGTCCCCTCCCCTGTCACTTATCAATCCAAAACATATAATTTTCTCATGATAAGGCCCCTCTATATGAATTATGGGTACTTTTATGCCCTCCCCCCCTTTAAAAAATCCTATAATTGGCCCTGTCTGAATCTGACCTGTCCCCGCAGACCTGGAGGAGAAAGCCAGGCGAGAGGCCGAAGAGAAAGCAGCACAGGAGGCCAAGGAGGGAAGTGGCAACGGGGCGTCGGAAGCAGCAGAGGCTGAACCAGGCCAGACCAGATCAGAAGAACAGCAGCCACAGGAGGAGGGAATGGAGAAAAAGCCTGCAGCTGATCAGGATGCAGAAGGGGGGAAGGACCCCCCCTTAAAATCGGATCCAGACCAGTCTGGCAGCGCCATCAGTCCCGAGAAGAAACAGCCAGTCCAAAACGGTAGGTCTTCTGTTACTCCTCATGTGCCACCTACCAAACCGCTCATACTTTGCAGGTGGCAGAGTGGTTAAAAAAAGAGGCATAAAAGGCTGTCAATCTCAGCAGCTGTCGTACACTGAGTGTCAGAAATCGTATCTACAGGTGGGTCAATGTGTGTGACATGTTTTAGCTGTCATTTATAGCTAATTAATTGAGTAAATATAAATTCTTTATACCATACTGAAAGCTAAAAGCAAAAAGCCTTGTTCTCTGTGATTCCTTGATCAGGAAGTAAAATCTGCATTGTATGTGTAAAACTAGACACGAGCTGCTTTGGATGCAGCAATCTGCTCCAAAAGTGACTGTTCATATTCAGTCTCCGGAATTGGCGCTTCACCTCACACAGGAGTGCGGTGTGATGGAAAGTTTGTGAGTGATGTCACAGAGCTGCATTTCACACCAAACAACCAGCAATGAGGGGAATACAGGTGCGGAAGCCAAAGACAGGCAAAGTCAATACAGGGAATACAGGGCAAAACGCCAAATGGGAAAGACTAAAGAGCCAGAGAACTAGGAAACTGCATACTTGTTTGCTATGTAGTAGGTGAAATATAGTATGCGAAAGGAGCAGAACACCCTGATCCTCAGTATCGATGAGACAGTAAGTGAACAGTACCTGGATGTCATACTGCATTCTGCGAAACGGTGTGCGAATGATGGGTATTACACAGTCCCTCGAGCTTCAACCAGTGACAATGTCCCTCACACGGAGATTTTTGTCAAGATGGAGGAGGAAATGCTAGATATGTAGAAATATGTAGAACACAATACCCCAGTTACATAAGTTGACTCAAATATGTATTTTTTTATTCATTGTTAATTTTGAACAGTTTTTAACTTTCAAGGGCATCAAGCTACGTCATCGGAAAACATCCAGATTATAGGTGATAGGCAAGATGGTGCATGTGTGACACAAACAGTATAATATACTGTTATATTATAAGAGTACATAGAGCAGGAGACACATATAGCAGTATAACGCATACACAACAGTGTAACAAAAAGGATAAACCAATGATACAACACAATGAGACCCATTGCTGTCTGGTTAGAGGGACATGGGAAAGAAATAGAAGACTGACAATGCTGCATAAAGATTTTAAGTGATTATAATATATAAGTATAAAGTAAATCTACTGTACATGACCCTCCTGCCCACCCTGAGGACCGCAGGGAAATATACAGTCTATCTGACCTTCCACATGTTATTTGCTAGTTTGTTAATTTGCTTGTTCAGCCTGATTCTCAAAGCATGGCTTTGCTTCTGATCTGTTTTACGCCCTTTTTCCTGATGGTGTTGGTCTGTTGCCCCCTGCTGGCTAGTTTGATAAACACCCCCAGGGAATAACGCAGTGGTCTCCAACTCCGGTCCTGGAGAGCTACTAACCAGTAGGTTTTCTATCCTACCTGGCTTCTGATGAGCCACACCTGCTCTTGGTATTTATCTGGGAACTCATCAGAAGCCAGGTAGGATAGAAAACCTACTGGATAGTAGCTCTCCAGGACCGGAGTTGGAGACCCGTGGAATAATGTTTCCTCAGTGACATCACCACCTTCACATTCAGGTCTGAGTCCTATTCTACTTTCAATTCACTGACTCTGGACCGAACAGAACATTTAAAAGGATTAAACAATTAACCAAGTTATAGTACTTAAGTACTTTTTATATCTGAAGATGTAAATGGTGCACAGCAAAATTGCACATTTTATGAAAGTGGTCTTAAGGCAACAATGCATTGAAAAGGCACTAATGGCTGTACTATGTTATCATTCCGGAATAATCTTCTTACACCATGCAGCTTTGAATGTGAAATCGGGCCATCATTTACTTTTTAATTTCCCTTTTGGGTTCATAAGTAGAATGTGGATTTTTCTTTTTGAGTTCTTCGATTTAAAACACACGACCCCAGTTCTCTGTTTGTGAGTTCAGGGCCTGAGGTCTTGGGTTGAACTCATTTTTCACGATGGGGCTGTTAAACACTGTCAGACATGCGACAGCGCACGGTGGTGTTACGGCGAACTGCAGACACACTCATTGCACCTTTTCACCCAACACTCCAGATACTTGTCTGGCTCATTCTTCGCAGGCGATGTTTCCCGCCACCTAAACTGGCCATCCATCAGCATGGTGTTTCGTGTGATGGTGGTCTGTTCCATTTTGTTCATCTCCCTGTTTGTTTGGTTCAGTTCCGGCCTGCAGCTGGGCCCTGACCTGGTCTCTCTCCGCTTTCATTTAATTCACGTCACAGGAGAAGCACCCAGAGGGAGCAACTCGCCTGAAAGCGACGAGAAAAAGAGCCCCAGTGGTAATCTAGGTTTCTGTTTCCAGACCTGCACCACCTCCGTCCACCACAGCCAAACAAACCGGGACAGGACCAGACAACTGATCCAAGCCCACAAAACTGCATCTAACAGAAGGAAATAAAAACAGAAAGATGTGTTTGTCACATCCAGTAGGATTCAGTATTGCTAAAGCCATACAGTATTATTGTATTATTACTCTTTCAGCTGCACTAAATCCTTCCTCTACAGCCAGTATTTCCCCAACACCCTGGACCTCACGACAATCCATTTACTCAAGACATTAGTTTCTTTGAAGTAGTACTATCTCATAAAACAACATTCAGTATGTTTAGCTGAAGGTTCAAACCACGGAGTGTGTGTGTTGTATCAACTGAACGGTAATCTTTGTAGACAGCTAAAAAGGTTACTTCCTCTGGTAGTTCCTCAGGATCCATGGGAAATGTATTTTTATCAGGGAAACTAGCATGCTATATACATGGATGCAGTGTGATGTTGTATAGTATAAGCAGCTAAAATTAAGCTGAGGTGGATAACAGGATGTAGTTAAATGTACCTAAATTTTTAGCTTGAAGCCTGGATGTTTTACATTTTCCGTGAAGCATATGCTTCTAGTAACAGTGCTTTTAATTAAACCTGCATCCCACATTTCATGTTCCCTTGGGCTAAATAATTAGATTTAGCCTTTTACATATTTAAATCCTTTTGAATAATTAACTTTTTATCCAAAACACATTTTGCTTTGTCTTTTTCCGCACACGTCTTATTGTTTCTAAAGTTAATTAAATTAATGATTTTTTTAACTCAGCACGACAGAACCTGCATACATGAGGAAAATGATTGCAAGCAAAACATTTTAGTGTATTTAATTACCATTTAAAATGCATCAAGTCCAATTTATATAAAACAACAGTGAAAAATAATATAGACATTTGTGCAATAGTGCAGTGAAACATGAAATTGTTTGAAAACGAGGGATACTTGGGGTTATTGTATCAGTGGAATTCAAAACACACAAACAGACACACACACACATAAACATAAATATCTTTGTTTAATCTTAACTATGACAATCGTACCCAGCCCACACCTGCACCATAAGTAGCCAAAAGTACAACACTTTCAGCATTTTAAATCACAGATTTTTATCAAATTGACCTTTATGTTGTGGGGACCTGAAAAATGTCCCCGGAAGGTGAAAAGTTACAGGTTTTTCACATCGTGGGGGAATCTGATGCCCACAATGTAATAATTACAAAAATGCACCTGCACACACATACAGGACATCCAAAGCAGCCCTCCTGGATCACCCAGGTGCTAAAGGTGCCATATTTCTTCCCCACAGGTCCTGAGGACGAGATGAAGCCTACCCAGCGCTGCCACCCTGCTACGCTGGCAGCTTTAGCCTCTGCAGCTCGCCCAGTTTAAATAATCTGCCACCTCAGTTTATTTCCCAAGACTAGATCCCCAGGATGAGCCATGGCTCCAAATTGCTCCCCCTAGTGGACACACTATTTTTTCTACCATGCTCCTTTTTTTCCTTTTTTATTGTGTGTTCTCGGATGGGGTAGGGCAGGGCAGCAGTGGGAGGTGCCATATATTTTTCTCCTTTTCATACTGACTCCCAAACATGAGCTACGCAAGCCCGTCCACTTTTAAAAAGGGGAGTGGCCTGGGCATCAGTGGGACATTGGAACACATGCATTGAGAGACTCTTTCCTATTTTATTTGCTAAATTATTTGTATTATTATTTGTAATGCTGTTTGCCAATAATGGGCACCGGGTTGGGCACTGGGATCCAGGGGCCATCACACCCATTGCATTATGGGTGCATTATGAGAGTTAAGACCCGTCCCAAAGGAATGGAGCATAGATGACGGTTAAGCAGCCGTTTCCATGGAGATAGAGAGAGTCACGACAGGGTCGGAGCTCAGGTCATGTGCTTTTGTTTGTTGTCCTTCTGTAATCGTTATCTTTGTTAAGTTGCTCATACGTGAGCAAATACTGTTCAATTCTAACACCGTTTGTCACACCAGAAATCCGACTGAAGAATTAATCTCAAAGGCACAGGTGGAGCCTAATTTTCTGATTTGCCTTTTCTAAATATGGATGAAAAAGCAATGGAGCGATAAGATGAATCGGGGGCAATTTACCCCCAAGAGTCGGCTTCAGAGCGTTAGAGTGGTTTTCAGCAGTTTTTGGGTGGGACACAGGATTATACTGTGGTTGAGTCAGCCTTTAACATAATCAGAGCTTGATATGTATCTCATATATAAATAATACTTTTCCAAATACCTAAGAGTGAATGTCAAAGAACCTTGAGTTTCTCACTGATGATAATGATCCATCCATCTTCTGCATCCACTTGTTCTATTCAGTGTCATGGGGGTCCAGAGCCTATAAGCACAAAGCAGGGAATAACCCAGGATGGGATGGAGACCCCGCAACACCACTACACTACACTACACTTTTTTAAGGTGTGGGGGGGGGCATAAAAGCAGCTATAATTCATATAGACGGGCCTTACCGTGAGAATGATACACTTTTAGCGGCACTAAAGGAGCATCATGGGAATTGAAGTCTATCATCACAATGTTCCGCCTCACAATTTACACGGGGATAATATTTAAGTATACAGATCTAGCTAGACTAGTGACACACAGAGGATAGAAATGTCATCCCAGCTTTCGGTTTTCAACAGCATGCTCGAAAAATACTATTAAAGGATTGAGACGTCAGAATTACACTCGTGTAGGATAATTCTAGGGACATAGATGTTATATCCTTTGATGCCTTTTTCAAATAATACCCGAGTGCTTAAAGACACTGCTCGTGCTTCCCTTGAGAGCTCAGCAGTGGAACCTGACCTGTGATTTTGACAGTATTATCTTCACATCACCCATATCACCTTAACCGCTATCCCACCGGCCAATTGCCTTGAGCACTTCTTAGCAGGCAAGGCTGTTTGCCCCCCCGCGCCCCCCCCCCACTCGCTGGGTGCACTCCTTCTTTACTGTGACAGTCTCTGCAGTTGGGTCATCCGTAAACGTTCCACTCCGCACGAAGAACAAGCCATCACAGTTTATGAGACCTGTACATATTTGTAATGTTGGGGAAATTGGCAGAAAACATGAGCCATGACCCGTTTTAATGGGTTTTCTATGCTCCTCAACTTCCATCTGCTGTTGATGTGAGTCTACTGTGGTAAATCTCCCATATCACGGCTTCATTTTCCCCTGGCAGGATGCTGCAGCTCAGGTCCTCATCTGCTGCAGGCCAACATGTTTTATCAGTACCTGGGTTTCTGGCCCAGGTGAGCGATACAGATTCAGGGTAGAGTAGAAGTGTGCACGTCCCATTTGCTTTGAGGCCTGTAGTCACTTGTACGAATCACTAGATTTCCCTCATTCGATATATTGTGTTCTTTCGTCTATGTAACATGCTGAATTTACAGTTTATCTCTTCATCACAATGTAATTACACAGCTCAAATTACATAACACTGTCATAACATCACCAGTTGGAGATCTTGGGATGTGAATCTGCAGCCTTTTGGATCCAGTTCCCTTAGCTACAATCCTACCTTCTTGCCCAAAAGGAGATAGACCTAGTAGAGTGGCTGATAACTGGCGATGAAAAGAACGTACGGATGGATTTGTACGCTAATGAATTTAAGACCTTTCCCATGTCCTGGGTTTCTGTCTGTCATGGCCGCTCGTAATTGTACATGTGTCATGCATTTAGCTACAGGCCTCATCAGCAAAACAGCATAAATAAAACGTGTTAGCCTGAGCCTTTATACACGAGTGTCGTCCATGCCAGCATTATTCTCCGTTGAGAGTGCCTATAATTACCAGGTTTTTGACGTCTATAGCGTTCTCATTTAAATGTGGACGTTTTCGTATGAGCAGTCATATTTGGACGGGATTTTGACATGTATGCAATAGGGTCAATAACACAGCGTATAGTAACAGAATGAGAGAAACATACAATTAGAGTCAGCTTAGCTTCCACCTTCACATTTCCGGGTGCCTACTTTATCCTAATACTGTGCTGCATTTTAATTGCAATACCCTAAAGTGGCCCATTTGCGTTAATGTATGCGTGAGAGTTGCTTTTTCCTGCATCTGCGGTGGCGGGGGATCATACTGTTGAAAATGTTACTGCGGTAGGATGAAGTGAGACATAATTGCACAGTGTCACTCCCCATAGTTTTATCATCCCTTTTAAACAGCGGTATATATTAAAATCCAATGAGCATATGTATTTACTTTGTAAAGCTACATTATTGAAACTTTAACAGATGACTGCATTAAAACATTACTTCAGATTGTAGCAGTATTATAATCCGCATAGTATGGACAGCTATAGTAGGCTTATCGAACTCATTATCACAGTTAATAAAAAACAAACAGTGCAAAACTTGAGCAACATGAGCCGTGTAATAGCAGTCCGTTTTATGATCACTGAGTTCAATAAATTAATAGATTGAAATTAATTTCAATTTATTGAAATTAATATGATTTTTAAAGTGTTTGAGATAGACTGTAGATATTGCATACAGTTGCATTAAGTGCCAATAGGTAAAATATTTTCAATCAGCGGTGTCTAAGACGGATTTACCCGAGGGATGCTTTTGATTAACAGAAGTTAAACCATCCTTAATTTTATCATTTGAATGATGATTTTTTTGGCATTACCGCTAGTGACATCTAGTGGAGATTAGCTATGGTCACTCAAATGCTATTTTACTAACGTGTGCGGTACTGTGACCGTTTAAAAACCAGCTTTAGCAATCGTACGTGGTTTTATTCAGCCCCAAAATAAATTAGGGTTATTTGTCAAATTAAAATGAAATATCATTTAGAAAGACGCAATGCATGCAGATTTACCTACAACCAGAACTTCGAAGGTCTGCATGGTCGAATGTTCGGTGTGTTTAAAAACATCAAGCTGCGGGTCATAAGCCCCCATTTTCAACTACTTCGCCACGTGGTCTCCGTGTATTTTAAAACCAGCTTGCTTCCTCTGTCCCCAGTTAGTGCCACTTGGATTGCAATATCAGTCGATTTTGGTTTGTTTTCCCAGTCATACTTCGAATTTCGTTTGATAATAATGATGTGTGATTTGAGAGAAACGTTCATTAGCTGGGCATATGTCGTCTTTGCCCTTCTCTGTACAAAAGTCATATTTCGTTTGTCAGCTATTAGCAGTGTTTACAAGGGCGGCACCGCCAGATCAAGATCATAGAAAAAGATAAGTCTGTTTTGTGATAAATAGTGCCACCTATCGTTTAGGACCCGCAACACATCACTATGCTGTTCACGCGATCGTTTCCATAGGTTTTTGAAGCAAGGCTTTTGCACTTCCTTAGCTTGACAAATAACCGCCTGTAAAAGCGTGGGGATTGTTTTATGTTTTTTTTTTCATGTTTGGAGACACGTCTTATGCATCTCTGTGAAGAAGCTCCATTGTGTAAAATGTTGACCATCACTTTAAATCAGCCTCTAATGGTGTCACTATTTGTTTTATCGTTTCAAGTTTGGAAAAAAAATACTGTTAATCATAAACCAAGAAAAATAAAACTGTGCTGACCATGTGGTCATGGTTGTTACGATGTTAATATTTTGTTGTTGCATTGTTGTGACAATAAATCTGAATTCAAAGGGCTCAGATCAGGTCTCTGCGTCCTTATCGACTTACGCTGCAGTGTGTTTCAAGTGGGGGAGGAGACTTGGAGTTAAAGGGTCACAGAATTTTGTGGATGAAAATTACTTAGCATCATTGTATCCAAACAAACCAACTTACATGGATAGTTGTTTCTCAGCACAGCTTGTTTGGTCCCTCCAAAAACATCGTAGACCAGGGGTGGGCAGTCTTATCTGCGAAGGGCCAGTGTGTGTGCAGGTTTTTGGAATAACCTTTATGTCAACTGTTCGAACCCACATATGAGGACTCTTCAGCCAATCAGTCCTCTAATAAGTAATCTAATTAGGGAGTTGCAGCAAAAACCTCCACACACACCAGCCCTTTCCGGATAAGATTGCCCACCCTTGTTATAGACATCAAGAACATATTAATTCTTAGAACATGTAAGAGCTGGAATTTTTTTATGGAAGTCCCGTACCCATGTGTTGCGTAAGTGTTTCCTCAGTGTTTCCATACAGCAAGATAACAAGCCGCACACCCCCTGTCTTCCAGACGTCCCCCAGAAGTACAACATGATCCGCTACTGGAAGAGACCCAGCTACTGCTCCAGGTCACACCAGCCATCCAGCGAAAAGGCACGTGAGGACCGACCCGGTGACGCCAGGATCAAGGCCAGGCAGCTCCAGGGCATCTCCCTGCGCCACAGGAAGTGATGTCACAGGAAGTGTTGTCACAGGAAGTCAAATTTCAGCATCTTCTAAATGACCTGTTATAACTGTCATTCTTTTTATTTCCCCCATCAGATATATCAGTAAGATGCTGCTGTGTAGAGAGAGCTACAGTGGATATGAAACTTACACACCCCTGTTAAAATGTCAGGTTTTTGTGATGCAACACAAATGAGAGCTCAATAAATCGTTTCAAAACATTTTCCACCTTTAATGTAACCTACAATCTGCACAATTCAATTGAAAAACAAACAAATCTGTTAGGGGGGAGAAATAAAAATAAAAATTAAGAAAACAAATGTTAAAATAACACGTACAAAAAGCTGGTTGCATAAGTGTGCACAACAAAATAACACTTTGTTTAAGCGCCTTTTCATTTGAATATAGCATTCAGTCTCTTTGGATACACACCTGCCATCAAGTGACTGACTAACCCCAAATGAATTCCAACTGTCCTAGCAGGATCTTCCTGACATTTACTCAGTTGCATCCTACAGCTCAAGCCATGGTTCACAGAGAGCTTACCAAGCATCACTAGGGATCTCATTGTAGAAAGGTATCAGTCAGGAGAAAGGTTAAAAAAAATCAATGGCAATAGATATACCATAGAACACAGTGAAGACAGTCATCAAGAAGTGGAGAAAATATGTGACAACAGTGACGTCACTGAGAACTGGACAATGGCCCAAATTGACATTGCCCCAAAGACAAGACAAAAACTGGTCAGGGAGGCTGATAAGAGGCCAACATCCACACTGAAGGAGCTGCAGGAATTTCTGGCAAGTATGTCACTCTCCTACATTCTCTGGACTATGGGGTCACAAGACAGAAACCTTTTCTTACAAAGAAAAACATCCAGCCCCATCCAAATTTTCATCATCATACATCAAGTCTCCAAAAAGATTGTGGGAAATGTGCTATAGTCTCATGAAATCAAGGTTCAATGTTTTGGCTGCAATTTCAAAAGGTATGTTTGCTGCAAAAACAACACTGCGCATCACTAAAGAACATTGTACCCACAGCATGATGCTTTGAGGATGTTTTTCTTCATCTGGAACTGGGGCTTTAGTCAAGGTGGAGGGAATTATGAACAGTTACAAATATCACTGGATTTTGGCCCAAATCCTTCAGGTGTCTGCTAGAAAGCTTACGACAAAGAGGAACTCCACCTTTCAACACAACAATGACCCCAAGCATACATCCAAATCAACAAAGGAATGGCCTCACCAGAAGAAAATTAAAGCTTTGGAATGACCCAGCCAGAGCCCAGACCTAAAGACATTCGTGGGGCGACCTGAAGAGGGCTGTGCAGAGGAGATGCCCTCGCAATCTGACAGGTTGGGAGCACTTTTCCAAGGGAGAGTGGGTGAGTATTGCCAAGTCAATATGTGGCATGATGGTAGATTCCTACCCGAAAAGCCTGAATGCTGTAATTAAATCAAAAGGTGCTTCAACAAAGTATTAGTTTATGGGTGTGCACACTTATGCAACTGACCTATTGTAAGTTTTTTTGTATTTTGTATACTTTTTCCCCTAACAGATTTGTTTGTTTTTTAATTGATTTGTTCAGGTTCTAGGTCACATTAAAGGCGGGTAAAGTTTTGAAATGATTTATTATATTTTAACAGGGGTGTATACACTTTTTATATCCACTGTCAATGAATGAGACTAAATGGTGCTTAATGACTTACAGTTAAAAGAGCTACTAACTTTTGCTTATGCATATTATGTGATATTATATGATAACATTGATGAAGCTTTAAGGACACTGTCCTCTCAGACTATAACACACAGCCCTGATACACCCCTGCATATTTGTTATGCTGCGAAGCCCGAACAAGTTGAATCGATAATGTTAGTGGAGACACTCTGATAACCAAGCACTTTGTGCATTTGCTAGGTTTGGGCCTGACAGGGGGTTATGGCTATTTTCGGCATCCGAGTCATTCCCTGGCACGGCTACCTTAGGCAAAGAACAGTGCTTCCGACGCAAAATGATGACATCACCGCGTTACCATAAAAACAAGCCTCGCCATTCTGAAACTCCCATCTTTTTGCCGTGTCTGTTTTTTTTATTTGCATTGTATGTTTATTCTGCATTGATATTTTTTCCATGCAGGACATGTACTGGCAGTAAAGAGTTTGCAGCGTACATGCAGAGGAGGCTTATATTCACCCATCATTAAATAATCATCTTCCACCAAAAGTCATGTGATTAGTATATAACTGCTTTGATGTGAGAGAGTTCTGTGTGACTGTGCAGCATATGGGACATACGTGCTGTGAACAATTTAAAATATTTTTTCAGATCAGTCTTGATTACTGGTGACAACTTCTATGAAGATGTAAACTTCTGTGGCTTCTGCATTTCCCAGGGCTTTTAGCAAATACAGCTCTGCAGGGCATTAAGAGACCACAACATGGTTTTTAGTTTCAATCATTTCTCAATTTATGAATATACTACTGTGAATGATGCTATTTGATTCTCATTAATGAAGGGCTTCTTTCTTGCTTCATGGGACTTCAGTCCTGTTTCTAGGAGCCTGATACAAACTGCCGTAGCAGTGTGCTTCACACCTGCACTCAATATCACTTGATGTCATCCTCTAAATCCTGAGAAATTGATGGATAAGTTGACAGTCATCTCTGACATTAGAAAATATCTTCTGCCCTTTACCTGGTTGGTTTCTGGTCGTTCCCAGTGACTCCTGTTTCACATTGTTCTTGTGTACTGCTGTCTTAGAAATTTTGAGCCTGGATGCAGGCTGCCTCGCAGTGTAGCTTTCTGCCAGCAGAATCAGGATTAAACCAGGATTTAGCTCTCATAAAATTGACTGCAAAGGCACATGTCAGGTGACTTCTCATAATAACATAATTATTGCAGGAGCATGTAAGAGTTAAGAACACAGATTCTTAAAAAAATATGGACTCGTCTCTTAGTTTTTTCCAAAGCTGTATTTGAATGGCATCATATTGTTGAAACTGATGAATGCATGATTGGTAGATGAAAATTAAAAACCTTATAAACAAACTCATGTGAAATTTGCTATTTATACCCAACTTGTCACAACCATGGGACAGAATTAGAAAGTAATACACACAATTTCAGGTTGTTTCCTCTCTGATTGCTAAGGACTTAGAGCTGACAGCAGTGGGATAGCCGACTACAAAGATACATATATGAGGCGGCCAATATGAAAGAGAAGAGGTCAAAGATGAGACCATGAATCGGCACAATGAGCAAATGAAAGCTAAGGATGACATCATGAATCAGCACAATGAGCAAACGATAGCCAAGGATGAGGTCATGAATCAGCACAACAAGCAAGCGAAAGCCAAAGATGAGGTCATGAATCAGCACAATGAGCAAACGAAAGCCAAGGATGAGGTCATGAATCAGCACAACGAGCAAACAAAAGCCAAAGATGAGGTCATGAATCAGCACAATGAGCAAACGAAAGCCAAGGATGAGGTCATGAATCAGCACAATGAGCAAACGAAAGCCAAGGA
>JABFDZ020000084.1:18136525-18161228 GCA_019775955.2 Pollimyrus isidori | reverse complement strand
ATGAATCAGCACAATGAGCAAACGAAAGCCAAGGATGAGGTCATGAATCAGCACAATGAGCAAACGAAAGCCAAGGACGAGGTCATCAGTCAGCACAACAAACAAATGAAAGCCAGGACACTAAACCAAAAACCTGCAAGAGACCAGAAAACCAAGGCTGAAAGAACAATCCTGACCGAACGTTAAGACCAAAAAGGAAGGGTTGTGAGCTTAAATAGGGTGATTGATTGAGGACAGGCATGATTAGTAACTGAGTGAGACAGCCTGATGGTCCACGCCCGGGAGGGGGGGGACACAGCTGGCAGCAGGTGGACATTAAAACTCTTATAATTAAATATAATCAATTGCAATTTACTCAAATACTAATATCTTACTTTTTGTACATTTTATTTATTTAGCTAATGCTTTTTTCCAAAAGTGAATCTTGGTTCAAACGTGCCATCGTCACTTGGGGCTGTGATGTCCGTGGGCGAGTGACAGACCTCGGCTGGCCGAGAGGAGGGAAGGATTTGGGGTCTGGAGTGTAAAGACTGACACGTACCCGGGAGGAGAAGTGTGACGAGTGTGGCTAGACCGGACATTCTGTCAGAAGCGGTTGTCACGACAACACATCTCGCTCTCCGCGCGAGTGTTTCGATGGGTCCGCTGAACTACTTCAACTATTTCAGTGTTTAGATTCAAGAGGAACTGCAGCAGGGTACCAGTGTAAATCTGTCATACCTCTATAAGCAGACTGAAGTGAAGGCTGATGTAGGATTTGCAGTCCCGTCAGCAGCCCTGTGGGCTGGTCGCTGAGTGGGTGGCGGTGACGAGCTGAGAGGTTTCCCAGAGATTATTTCCCTCCGATATTTATTATGTAAAACATTTTTATGTTCAAATGCTTTCCCGGTTTAAGCATGTATTCCCATGCAGGAAAAAGGGAAAACGATGGAGAAGCACATGTTATAATAAAGTTAATAATTTAAGCAAACCCCACCCAGCCTTAAATGGATCCGCAGGGGGGTGCCGGTACCCCCTGTCCTCATCCATATGACCTAAGCGTGTGTAGGTCTGAGTGTTGATCACACATCCATCCGTTTGGTGAGCACGCGTATCAGATGACGGGGAGGAGAACCAGTCGGTCCCCTCTGAGAAACCGGCGCCTTTGATTTCAGAGCGAGAGCGGCTACATTCTGGGTGGCCTCTCCTTCAGCAGCTCCAGCTCTCCGTCTCATTCAATGCATAAAAACGGAGATGGGAATCTGCTCCGGCCCAAAGCACAAGTGAACTGTGCAGTTTCTTAGGGCCCAGCGGCCACCAGGGGGCCCCCCATCCAATCCGCCTGTCGGAATGGGAAGGGAGATGATGAATGACAACAGTGCTAATCAGAATTTGCTTAGGGGGCCAGAAAGGGTTGGACCGGGACTGACAGAAATGATGATGATTCAGTGGATTTTGCGGCAGGCCATGGAGCTCCAAGTTAAACACAAGATGGACAAAAACATCCAGGGCAGAGTGGCCGAAGGTGCCATCTTATTTAACCCTTGACAGGTCCCATATGGGCTGAGTGAAGTTCCAATAAGTTCAACACAGTTTCAATCTCAAGGTCTCTTTATTTCAGCTGGTGCCCACAGACTACACAGCACAAGTCTATGAGTGCTAGGCGCCTTTCAGTCCACAAACATTCAAAACACACCAAGTATCTCATCTCAGTGTCACACATGTAGTCCCCTATCACCAGCAGCAGGTGGCGCTGTGGCTTAGGAGCAAGAGTTCTTAGAATTTCCAAGAGTATAGTGCATCCTGAATCTTCATGAAAATGCACCAAACACAGGAATACTTAACTGAACTGGGGGTATCAGTGTGCAACAGAAAGTCATTTCATATGCAATACAGACATTAAAATATAATTATTATTATTATTTAGATATTTAGATTTAAATATAGCCATTGTATAGACTTACAGTTGAACAGTGTTTTTAAACTGAATAGCTTCAGTCAGGGTTCATTTATATAAAGTATAAGCAAGGTAAGCAGTTAGTTCTGTATGCCTGCATGGATGGATGTAAAGTTCTGTGTGTTGCCTTGGATAAAAGGATCTTCTGAGCAATAATCATAAAAAATAAACATAAAGTGAGAAGCTGTCACTCTCCTCCACTGAACTGTGGGACATACATGTGACAGGCTTCTCCCCCCCGGGAAGCCTGCAGGACAGCGACCTCTGGGCAATCCTAACATAGCCGGGGGCTTGGAGTGGCTTCTTCTTCAGTGGTTTTGTTCATATACACCCCCCCTTCATTTCAGAGTGTCCCTAGTGACTGAGCGTCTGAGTGGCTCTTTTAGCTGAAAGACAAATGGTTGGGGTGGAAAAGAAACAAAGTAACATATTAGAATCAGATGTATGGCCAGCAGGCTCCCATCCAAAAGCACCAGACAGATTCCACATGCAGTGTACAGGGACAATTCCAGGATTTTTTAATGTGTGGCGAATAAGAGGGGACAGTCTTACCATTGGCCAATGATAGGTTTTAAATTGGTGAGTGACAGAGGAGTGGACACTTCAGGGGCCAATCAGCTTTCAGATGGGCCAGTGCCCCTGTAACCATACCTCTGTTTATGCCGCTGATCATGAGCATAAATGTCATTTAACAGTAGGGGGGGGACAATACATATAAAATTTCTCATGAGCAATTTTTGAAGGGGACACAAATAATACAGTCAAATTGTATTTATAAAGATATGTCCCCACAGTGGAAAAACTTTGCTTCTATCATTATTATGGTAGCATGGAGACTGTGTCATGGTTATTTTCAAAGATTTTCTCAGCTTCAATGACAAAGCTGATTTTTCTTCAAAACTATTTATTGCATTGTTTGGTATGTTGTTTGCAGTCAAGCCATCAATATATAATCAAATTTAAACATGACTGTTATTGTGAAAACAGCTAAACAATATGCTAATTGTGGCCATTGATGTTAAGTTAACATTATGCCAAGTCGTCACAAACAAAACAATGCACAGGGAAACGCCTTTGGCGTGCTACTTGCAGAGCGCTATGCAGCAAGCTATTGTACACAAGCTAACGTAAATGAGATAAGTAATATTTAAATCGCTAACATAGCAGATTCATGGAAAATGACATCGGTTATCAGCATTTTTGCCGCAACTAATTTATGAATGAGTCTGCATCGACTACATTAAAGAGAATCGTTTTATTTAAAGTGAATGAAATACCCTACTTTCTGGAGTTCAACATTAATTGAGCCGCAGCCACACACCTGACTCGAGTGTGTAGAGTAGGTGAGATGAACTGCGAAAGCAGGCAGTGGGCCAAACCACTGTGAGGGAGGGGAGGGGGAACTCAACTGTTTCTAAATGCATTTGCGTTTGTTTTTTTCTACTTACACAATTATTTTAGGTATACATACATACCCATACAATCCTCAGATGGGGGGGGGGGGAGACATGTCCCCTCCATCGCCCCCGGGATTTACGCCCATGCCCCTGATGGTGTAGTACTTAAACGGTGCATATATGGCCTCACTTCTAGCCCAAGAGTCTCTGTATGGCACATGATCTGAATTCGGGTACAGTGTCTGCTTTGCGTCCAAATGGTCATCTGTTTCAATCTTATGGCCTGCAGAGCAATTGTGTCACTGCTGAGCCTGGGCGTAAGGCCTAACCCAAAGAACTGCCCCAGGAAAGGTGTCTGACCCAAATCCCATGTGCTTGTCTCTCATTGGAGAACTAAGTGGGATGCGTAAATATTGGATCTTGTTGTACTCATTGTCTGCACAATGACAAGAAAGGCATTCTATTTTCAATGTAAAATAACACAGAAAGGAACCTTGCAGCATTAAAATAAGAGCATATACTGCAGAATAAGTTGAAATGTAAGGTATGCTAAATAAACAATAAAATGCATCAAACTGGAAGAGATGTAGTTCATACAGAAGCACTTCCACTTACACTTTGGAGAAATGCGACAAAATCCAGTTTGTTCTGCTTCCCTCCTAAGATCTGGTCCGATCCGGATTGGGGAGTGACGATGGTGTGCTGCAGGATCTGAATGCCTTCCGGGGTGGACACACCCCCTAGAGGAGGCCAGGGAAGCAGAGAGCACTGCGTGCCCACTGTCCTGGTCCTCACGCTGGGAGCGGTGTTCAGTCCGAGGCTGGGGCTCATACTGGGGGTAGGGCTCCAGAGCAGGCCTTCAGGGGGGCGGAGCCTCAGCTGGGCGCACAGGTACGACTGCTCATCCAGCAGCCTGTGCATCTTCTGCGTGGAGCCACAGAGAGTGCAGGTGAGGATCTAACAACAGGAGGCGACAGAGAGCCCTAAAGCTACTTTAGTTTGACTACGTGTAGAACTCGCTGAAAACACAGTGAAATGTGCTCATCAGGAATGCAGGGCCTGTATCATTAACGGCATCAAACACAAGCTGTTTTGTAACAGTGACATGCAGAGAAGTGAGGATGGCAGTGAGTGACAGCGAAGAGTCCGGTCAGCCGCAGTACACAAAGGCGGTGATTACCGTTCTGAAACCCTGGTCGTAGTGGTGGGCCAGGTCAGCCAGCTGAACCTCAAGCTCCACTGCCTCCTTCCTGACGGCTGACCTCAGCTCTTGGATGACCTTGATGTCTTCCCTGGGGAGGGAGAGCCGTGTGACCCCAGGTAGACCCACTCTGCTTCTTGCCCGTGCCCATTTATCTCACATGTCGATGACGATTAACTGTTTTTGCTGCAGAACTCCTATCTGGGCTCGCCAAATTGCCCGGGTAGCATGGTGTGTCCTATACCATCTGGGACAAGCCCCCTCAGACCCCCCAGAAGAAGCGGGCAGAATATGGATTATCATTATTATTGTGGCTATGAAATACCAAATATGCACTTCTGTTTTCAATTCACAGTACGCCCCCTACGGGCAGCACCATGATCCTATTAACGTGCACAGTCATTTCAGCAGGTGGGTACCTGTCCTCCTCCGTGAGGTCACCGTGCAGCGAGGCCTGCTCCTCGCCCAGCCGCCGCTCGATGTCCGCCAGCACAAGGCGGAAGCTGCGTGAGCTTCTCATCATCTCGTCCAGCTCGTGCATGGAGTACTGCAGGGTGGGAGGAGCAGAGTCGGTGTGACAGGGGCCATCAGGGACACCTCAGCATGTCAGCCCCCCTAAAATTCATTATTATTATTATTATTATTATAATATTATGTGCGGAAAGGCTCCGGATGACTGTGGCCCAAATGAAGGGTAGATGGCTCGAGGGATTAGTATGACTCCAGGATTGTTCATTGACTTTGAGTCTTATGATGATGAGTCTTATGATGATGAGTCTTATGATCCTTTGGTTCACCTAGTTGCACCATAGCTACACTGCTGCTGACCTCATAAGCCTAGGGGGACGGTCTTACCATATGTTCACACCGCGGGCGGCGGGAGCGCCTGCAATGGCACTGACCACGCTGTCCGCAATGCTAGCGGACTCTGCGGACACTCTCTGATGTAATGGAGTAAACGGAACAAGGTTGTTCACAATGCTAGATCTTGCAAACTCATTAAAGCGGCCCAAAAAGCAAGCAAACTTGTATCTTAATTTGTGCTGACTTCCAGTAGGATATCATCTGTCAAAACAAACATAATTATGTCGCCAGAAACTACTGCTATAAATAAGTAACATTAAAGTTACCTACGTTAAAGTCACGTTAAAGTCACATTATTTTGCATTCTGTGGCGGCTAAAATGGTATGTGACTTTCTTCTTTTTTCCAGAAAAAAAAAACAATTTATCTGGATTATTACCAATTATTTCAAATATTTAAGTTTTAAAGTTCCGTCCTCGTATCAAACACACTTTCTTACAGATTTATACTGGGGTGTCTGGACCATGACTCTTTTTACTTCATTTGCTCCAAGTCAGACATATAAATTCAAAGTAACACACAAAACAATGAACCACTTTCATGAAATTTTCGCAAAATATTCATTTCGGTGGCTAGGATTAGAAGCCCAAATATTATCATATGGCAACCCATATACAATAGTACCTCGGTTCTCAAACTCAGTAGAACTCGAATTTCTTGAGAGTTGAGCAAACCAGTGTGACCTACAAGTCGATCTGAATATCAGAAGTTGAACCGTGAATGCTGACCTAATATAAATTGTATGCGCCAAGAAATGAGTCTACACTACACTACAATGCAATTTTTACTTAAATGCCTCCTTCACAGACTGGAAGATTAACCAAATAAAGCAGCGCAGCATTACTGTAACCAACAATAAATACACCACTAAATTACGTGTACTATTAGATCATTTCTGTAATTTATTTAAACTTTATTTTACCTGGGAAATTAACTGAAAACCAATTCTCACTGCTTTACGTGATATTCCGGAAAAATGGCAGATTACACATCGGACCTGCCTGGGATAGAAACATGATGCGCATAACTAAACTCTTCAGCCAATAAAGGTAAACTTGTGTTGTCATGGAGGCGGTTCCAGTTTGTGCAGCCAGGTGAGAGGTCGTAATGCATCTAACCGTAATGCATTGTGTCAGGATCAGAATTTGTTGCTTTAAGCCAGATGTAAGCAAGAGGAACGCACTCAATGACTGGACTGGGGAAACAAAGTAAAACGCAGACTTAATACAGAGGGCTAATGACAACAACCAGAAACAGCTGATAACATGGGGATCTTACAGGAGGTTAACGAGGGGGCGTGGCACATGGAGGGAGCAGACGATTGGAGCAGGACAGGGTTAATGCTGGGATAAGATCTTTATCGTTTTGGAAGCCATTAAGAAAAAAATGTTCTTATTGTTTTATCCTGTTCATTTCGTGTTTAAATGCAAAAAAAAAACATATTTAGGTGTAATTTTGGGGGCCCGGGAACCAATCAATTGGTTTTCCAGTATTTCTTATGGGACAAATTCTATCAGAACTCAAACTTTTTAGGATTCACTCTAGAGTCCAGAACGGACTTATGGTGCCCAACCTGGCTTAGTTTGTGTGGGTGCGTGTGTGTGTGTGTGCTGCTGGTGTTTATGTGTCTTCACTCACAGGGAATGTGGAGGACATGCTGGAGGTTCGCTGCACCTTCAGGGTCGAGCTGTCTGGGTGCTGATGGCTGCAGTGACGGTGTAGCGCCTGTGGGGGGCAGCAGCTGCAGCGGTGGTGGCAGCGGCAGCAGCAGGCTCCTGATTCCTCCTTCCAGCGCGCAGGTGACATCTCTTCCTCCTCGTCATCTTCGTCATATGCCACCCCCGTGTCCAGGGATGTTGACCGGGTGCAGAAGCCCCCTTCGCTTCTCTGGGTGCCGTGCTGCGGCTTTGGGGATGCGAAGTCAGAAGGGAGATCCAGAGGGTGCTCCAATGTAGGGTCCAGGGGAAGGTCCGGGGAAAGCTCATGGTCACGCCATGTCCTCCCATTCACCGAGTCAGGTGTCGGGGTGGGGGGTGTTTCCCTGCCATTGATGGTCTGGGACACGGAGCTTAGACTGGAGGGCATCTGCACCGAGACCCAGCAGGATGGCCTGCCCCCTCCGCACCCTGTATCCTCCACGAGAGTGGGGTTGCCTTGGTTATGCCATGGTCTGGGCAGGCTGCTGGCTGGGGGAGCTTCTGACAGCGCCGCCTCCTGATCCAGGTTAGGTATGTCTTCCACAGAGGATACATAGGTCAACTCATCACTGTCGGCACTATCCATTAGTAGGGTGGTCATGCTTTCTCCAATGTTGGACTCCTCCCCCCTGCAGCTGTTCTCACCAGAGATGACCACACCCCCATCCTCCAAGACACAGTCCATATTCCCGTCATTGTTCGATGATGTCATGGTGTGATTGACCATCAAGGTGGGGGCCTTCTTCTGATACTCCTCATCCTCTCGGCTCAGTTCTACCTTGGCGCCACCATTGACCCAGTTTGCCCTAGGACCTGGAGATGTCTCCAAGCCCTCAGTAGAATGGTCACCTTCCAAGTTGGCCCCCACTGAAGGAACTCGATACGAGGCGACCCGGCAGCCTTCCTGTATGCCTTGGATCTTCATATCATTCCCTGTATTTGCCTGCAGGGTCTACAGAACACAATAAACCCAACTCAGTGGTCCTTCAGGCCAACAGGATAACTGTGGCCAAACACTTCCCATTCACCAGCTTCTGTAAAGACTGACAGATCCTAATTCTGCTCTTGTGTTCATTTGTCCCCGGTTTGTAATTTGATCTGATTGTTTACTTCGGTCAGGCCAATTCACTTTGAGTGAAACACAAAGCATGAACTGGCTGCTCAGTAAATTTCTTTGAGTAAGTTAGTTTGAGAGTCACATCTCTTTACCTTCATAAGATCAGGTGATGCAGCCCCCTGCTGGGACAGGGGAGGTATGACGGGCTCCTCCAGGAATCCACTGCTGTCAGACTGGCAGCTGTTTGTCCTCACCACCCCCAGCTCTGCGACAGGTAGGGGGACATAATAGTTAAAGGTGAGAAGAAGAGTGTAGTCCCAGAAGGGAGTGATGTTGTTCTGCTGTGCGTTGTCAACGCACCGGTAAAGCAGGCAGTAGCAGCAAGTTAAATTATACATAACTGATAGATGTGTGTGTGCAAAAATTCAAAGGATGTACAGCCGGAACTGAAGACCTAGCAAGGAGCAAAATGTTTACATTCACGAGCCGTTCCTGTGTTCTCAATATCCTGTGTCACGAGAAACTCCTTTAAAGAAAACTGTCCCTCGAAGGAAAAAGGTCGGGCTTAAAGAAACTGGACGGCACTCTTAAGAGAGCTGTACCTGTGCCGCTGGAATGGCCTGTGACGTTCCCTGCCACGCTGGTGTCGTCGAAGCTCTGTATCTGAGGAAGAGATCCAGTAGAACACTCAGCGACTGGTGATTTCATATCAGAGGGTAGATCGTGGAAAGGTGTTTACCTCTTCCAACTCAAAGGACTCAGGTTCCCGGCCATCCTCGGGACTCCTCTTCCTGGTTAGGACAGTGGGGGTGCCCAACCTAGTCCTCAGGGGGGCCTCCGGGATACATGGAGTGGGGCTCTGCTTGGGCTGAGAAGGGGCTGGCGACGAACCCTGCTCCTCAGCCAGGGGGGAAAGTGCACTGCCCTCCGAGGGCAGGAGGAGATGTCGCGAGCGTTTGAGGGCTGGCCGGGACTCGAGGCGAGGCTCCGGACTTGGATCCTGGTTTGGAATGTGCTCTGTGGTGGACTGGTGTAAGGTCTTCCGGGAAGCCCGACGGAGCAGCATGGCGAGCCTCTTTCGCCTTTCGCTGGCCTCGGGTTGGCTGACATGTCTTTGCCCGGCGACCGGTTGCCCGGCGACCGGTTGCTGGGCTGGAGACTGGTCGCCAGGAGGGCTGCCGACCAGAGAAGAGAAGGCCGTGGCCACTTGCTGTAACACCTCCAGCTGCCTGAAGCGGTCTGTGGGAGGAAGAAGGTGGGCGGGGAGTGAGATTGAACCGTCACCGGTCACGTGACGGGCCCTTGTAAGGGTGCGGAGAATAACCAGCTTTGTGGCAGGGCTACAAAACACTGCACGCTCTCCATTTATGTCCACCACTGATCACGTTTCCTCATGTGACTGCAGGTCTGCATACAAGGAGCAGTGTCTATAAATAAGAGGCTGGTTTGCATGGGTGTGCGTATCGAGCAACAGTGACATGATACGCCTGTGGGATGTGTCACTGCATCGCTGTGGCCATATCAGCATACTATAAATGTGATATTTTATATACATTTGTTATACCTATATTCCTCCCTGCATCCCATCCAGGGTGTCCCCCTTTTTTTTTGGCCTGTGTTTCCGAGAATAGGCTCTAAGCTCACACAAAGCCTGCCCTGGACGAGTGAAAAAGAAAACAAATGGGTGGATTTTTTTTTCTGTATGTTATATCACCAAACGGATCACTCAATTGCATCAGAATGTGAGAGATAAGGAAGGAAGAGGTGGGGAGGAGCGGGGGGGGGACAGCATAAAACAGCTTCGTGGTTTCACATAATATTTGAGTTCTAGATGCTTCCTGTCAGAGGATTATTCGCTGTCAGGCTCGCTCTGGACGGCAGCCACACAGGAGAGATGAAATGCAGGACAGGAATCTTAAACAGGAACCTGAAAAATATGTTTACTTGCCTGCTCAGGTTTTTCTGGAAGGTCCTGAACCTGAGCTCTAACAGACCCCGGGCTCTCCATCTTGGCCAGAGCCCTTGCTCAGACATTTCTGTGAAATGCATTTCTATGTCTACATGAGCAATAAGGAAAATCTACCCATAATGCAATGCGGCTCATCCTTATCAACCTGCTATACAAATACCCTATATAACTATATAACTATATTATATACTATATAATTAGAGTGGTGTTACCATTTGGTCATGTTGGGTGGACACCAGTGGTCAAATTGGTGGGGAGCAACTGTAATAGATCACTGGAGGGGGCTAAACTGATGTTTGGTTAAATTTGATCTGCTCCATTTGGGCAAGCGGCTGCAAATAGGCTCCCAACATACAAAATGAATTATCAGAAACTGCGGAGCTGCATGTTACAGCTGGGTACGAGCGGGTCAACGACCAATGGTTCAAATGGTGGAACGGGGCTTGCTGTTGTACCATCAAGGCAGTACTTCTTATAGTGATACTGTTTAGAACTAAGTGTTAGAATTTGCGCTATCGATAAGCAAAATTCAAAGTGACTTCTGAGAAAAAGCAGCTGCTTAGTCAGCATCCTTCTGAAAACCACCAGCGGTTAGTGCTCTTATCTGCGCTCTCCAACGGGCTCGCAGTGTGTCACAAGTGAGCGTGTGCAATGCGGCCCAAGTGACGTCAAACACGAGCATGTGTGTGTGAAGGAGCAGAGCCGACTGCTGCCGTGTGTCCCCTCCTGGTAATATATGATCACTCACGGCTGAGGTCAGGGTTCTCAATATCGATTCGGTTCTTCTGGGCCTCCAGGAACACCTGGATGTTGATCCCCCGGGCCTGGGATGGCTGGTTAATGAATCGGGCTGGGATCTTGACGGAGATGTCGGGCTCGTCAGAGCCAAAGCCCAGGTCCAGGAGCAACTCCTCAGGATCCTCATGCCAGAGGTTCAGCACGTCCATGACGCTGCAGTGTGCGCATGGGACCAGCAGGGGGCAAATTATTTAAAGAGTCACTTTTTAAATGGAAAACATAGTAACTGTGGTTTCAACTTAACCTTAATGCTAAAGTGAGTAAACCTACAAATGTATTTTGGCCAAGTTGGTGCCTAAGCAAATTTAAATGTTATTATTATTATACTATTATGATGTTCATGCGTGGGAGGTCACACCTGCGACATCCAGAGAGGGCAGAGACTGTAGATGTGATGCTGTTCCCCCGGAGGAGGGCGGAACTCAAGTGCAAAGGCCTGCAGTGGCACAAACATAAAGACAGGTGGTGCACTGGTTAAGGAGCCACCCTTCATATCACTTTGAACAAAAACAAACACTAAGCAAAAAAAAAAATTAATCAGTTCAGACAATAAACATTTATTAAGGGACTAAACTATAAGCTAGACCACGTCTTTAAAGAAAATTACAGAAATGAGTGAGCCATTATAAAAATTGCTCTATATAACTAAACTGTGCCTCGAATAGGCAAGAAGTAAAGAACTGAAAGTACATCGGGATAAAATAAATGATCTATTGTTTAAAAAAATAAAAAGGATAAAACAATGTGTTTAAGGAACATGAGCCCAAGGAATGAATTTAGGTTTCGTGAAAAGAGCAGGCGATAAGGGCAATTCCCGCCATGGCTGAGGCGACACGCAGCCCCCGGCCCCCGCCAGCTGTGTCCCCTGCCTGTAATCGCTTTCCAGCGGACACCTGGAAAGGGGGAGTTCACCCCGCTGTGCAGGTGAGCACTCCCGCCATTTGCAAGTTAAATCCACGAGTGATGGAGGACTGGCGAGAAAGCGCTCCTATCATGGTGCCGGACAGCACGAAAACACCATCGATCTCGGGGAGGTATAGCACTGTGCCACTCTTAGCATCTTAGCATGGACCCTCATATCCAGTAACAGACACCATAAAGACAATAGAAAAATCATTAATTTTAACACAGAAAAGAAGTAGCACCCTCCGCAGGTGGGCTGGTGAAGCGCAAGGGCGGATTTGACTACAGGTGCTATTAGGAGAGATAAGCACTCACCTGTGACGTTCCTCAGCTGTCCTGTGGGGCGCCTGTTTACGGTACAGCGAGGCTGAAAAATGACAGGAAATAAAGAGAAAAGGCTTTCAGCACTGGGGGAATGAAGGCCGGGGCTGAAGACAGGACCAGAGCTGCACCAGCCAGCAAGTCAGCAGAACTCCAGCTCTCTCTCTACTCATGTTCTCACTCAGCTACAACTCCCCGCTCTCAGCCTGGCGTTTTGCCTGACTCCGCGCCACGGATCGAGAGACTCGCTGGGCCGGATCTGTCCCGTTCTGCTTTCTCTTTTTATCCTTTCAGCGCATGCTTCTGGGTCGGTGCCGCGGTTCTCCGGGTCGGGGGTCCATCCCCGTTGTGCCGTTCTGCTTGGAGGCAACAGTGGGGGAAGGGGTGCAACCTTTTCTTTGCGAGTTGACAAAAATTTGGGGATGTTCCCTGCTGCCCCGATCCGTGGCCTCAAGGTCACAGCTAGAGGGTGAAAGACGGGAAGAGGAAACGAGCGAGGGAGGAAAGAGAGAGGGAGAGCAGGGAAGGAGGAGATCGATGACCAGAGGCACAGGTGGCCGGCGAGCTTCAGGGAACCGCCACTGGTCCGATCACCAAAATTCAACCCCCCTGAACTCCAGAACCAACCCAGACATCCCAAAAGTCCCAGAAGGCAGCTGGTGCAGTCCACGAAGCCAGGCCCGCTCCGAAGCACCAGCACCTCTCCTCCTCCCGCGATGTCTCCCAGACGGCCCGGAGAGCCCAAGCCTAACGCATCGCCCAGGAAGCTCCCTCTCCTCTGTTTACTCTCGCTCCCTCTCCGTCCTTTTCTCTCTCCACCTCTTGTTCCTTTCTTCTCTGCCTCCTTTATTTTTCTTCTTTTTAAGGCTGGCCCTCAGGAGGTGGAAGGTATTTTTTTTTCCATCCCCGAAACGTCCAGCCTTGTACAGCTGCACCCACACCCACACACACACACACACACGCCCACACACACACGCCCACACGCACACATGCACTCGTGTCTGTGCCGGCTTCCAGAAGCAGGTGACAGTGCTGCTGTACATCACATGCCCTGAAGATGTTTGCACAAACTCACAGAAGTGTTTGCCAGCTCCCCGTCTCTCCCCCTCTCAAGGTTAGGTCTTAACCGCGCTCGCCACTGCAAAATCTTCCGTGACATGCTGACCGCGGAGTCCCAGTACCCTGCTACCTACCATGCACCCGAAAAACAAGGCAAGAAAGCCGTCTCCCGAAGTTATCTCACTGCCCGCTAATCTCAGTGCTCGCTAATCTTCTCACAGTTTCTCGCACTCAACCCCAAACTGTTTACTTTGTTAGACACACGAGGCAAGTGAGATTTACCTTCCACGCCCAGAACCAGGTCATCTTCGGTGCTGCCATGTCTCCTGAGGGATTCTGGGAAACGAGAGGTATTATTAACAGTTCCACCCTGCGCAAACTCCCGGCTTCAGGTTCGGGAACGCCCCGCCCAGCTGCACCCCGCAGAGACGTGGACTCGGTCTCCGACCGGTCACCTCCGCCTTACCCCCCACCGCGATGCGCGCTGTGATGGGCCACTCGCTCCACGCGGATGACATCACTAGTGGCCATCTTTCAAGCGATGCTACTTTACATAATATTTGGCTCTGCTGACCTTGACTGCTCAGTGAGCCTCGAGGAGGTGGTGGAGGGCGACCACAGAATATTATTACTCAGGGAAGAACACAGGCATGGAGGCACGTATTGGTGGCGGAGGTGGTCAGGGGACCTCGTCTTGTTTTGAAAGTCACCTGTCTCTGCTGAGCTTGACTAGTCGCACCCAGCCTTGGTTTGCCTTCTGTTTATTTCCTTATGTCCGTCTGCCTCCTTTAAACTATTTCCCATCCTACAACCAGACATGCTACAGGGGTGACGTTACACCCATCAGAAAGAAAAAAAAACATCTCGTATGTAAACATGAGCCAGGATGTAATTTTACACCACGAGACACGGGGCAACTATCCAGAGCTCCATAACGTATCCAAATGCTTTCTCGGATCGGTTTTTCGACTCTAAACAATCATTCCGGCCCGATAAAGTTGCGAGCTCCCGCAAATGCACTAATGAAAGTGTCTCCGGAAGCCCGAGAAATCGCAGAACTTTTGAGTTTCCTCAGGCTAGAAAATGAACGACGGCAAAAGGGAAACACAACGGAGAAGCGAAAGCTGTGGCCTCCTCAGCAGGAAGCCGCGGGTTTCCATTTCTCCCGTCGTCAGTGAGGCGCGGCGATCACACTGATCGGGGGAGATCACATGGGCCACGTGGGTCACACTGCGTGAGACGGTACGGACCAAGGGAGTCGAATAATATCTCGTCATTATAAATAAAGGGGAGAACCTGGATCTGTGAGCCTACTGGCCGCAAATGAGGATACGACTGCGGGGAAGGTTCTAGAATTTTTTTTTTTAAGTGGGGCCACAATTCATAAAGAAAGGCCAACCTTATTAGCCAATCGTGTTTTGAATCAGTGAATGGCAGGGAGGGGAGGGGGCACTCCAAGGGTCAATCAGCTTTCAGTTCCCCTGTGCCCCCCCCCCCCGAACATGCCCCTCTGTGTAACCGGCAGCCCACACGTCCTCTTACCTGCATGGTCCACGGAGAAGTTGGTCTGGTTGTCATCCCTACAAGGTAAATGACACAGTCGGTGACCTAACATACATATAACCTCGATACGTGCTTCCACCCCGTGACTTAACTTTATATGCGATGCCCTTCCCAGCATGGCTGCCGCAAACAACCGATGACAAACAACGGCCCTACGAGCGGAATCGGGACACTGACAGTACAGACACATAGCAGCCAAACAATGCTGAGTGGTTTTAGAAGGTCATCAAGGTCAAAGGGAGGCTGAAAGGTTAACAGGCCTTCCCGAAAGGGAACGGGCAAGGTCAGAGACCTCAGCGTGTCCGACCAACACCGGCTGTGGTCAGGGGCATGAGCGCGGAGTCACGGTCCAGCGGCGGCAGAAGCGTATCCTGAGCACGCCGGCTCCACTCGAGCGTGGCAGCGCTGGCGCACGACAGACCACCGCCGCCTGGCACCCCCCGATACTCACTGGCATCCTGACATCAGCCACTGGCGAATGCTGTCCTGCTGGGGCTCTCCTGTCAGAAGAGAAGAGAATCCCACCGCTTCATTCCCAGCAGCCACTACGGCATCCCCGAGAGCTGAAGGCCACTTAAGCAGAACTGACAGCCAGCAGGGACATCAGCTTGGCAAAGACTGGATACGAGCTGGATTCAGCGGCTCCATCCTGTGTGTTTAACTTCCCATGGCTCTCTCAGTACGCATGACGTGTGAGCACCTCTGTGTCGAATTAACCATAACTCCGCATTCTAATCATGGACAGAACACAGATACTCTTTCAGCCCCACTTTCTCCAGTAATTTCCTCGAAGGTTTTCAAAAGGCGTGAAAAACACTATGACGAGTGTCTATCTTGTTTAAACAAGCCCAGCTACGCCCAGGTCACGTCTTTCTGGGCCAGGCTACCAGACACAGTAGCAATGATAAATTAGTTTTGGGCCTATAGCATCCGACACAAACACACACACACACACACAGAGCTGCCTCTGGTTCCATTTCCCGCTGCTCCAAACCTCAGAGCCTAAGGGGGTCAGCTCTGGCATGGACTGAATTGGCATTAAATCAAGAGATGCGGCTCTGGGAGATGTGGACACCGAGTCTGGTGATGGTTTAGTACTTAAATGACTACAACCAGCCAGAAGATGCAAAACCTCAACTTCCCAGCAGTTGATACACTCCTTAAAAAAGCCGCAGGGGCCCGACTCTGTCAGGAACAGACTTGCTAATCCCAAAGCAAACAGCCATTACAATGTTGACTCTAGCTGCTATCTGGGTACTGGTTATAGCCATAATGTGTCGCGTCACGACAGCTCACCGGTCCTGCTGCTCGGCTCTAAATGTTCATATATCGTGCTCCACCGAAGCTTGGAAGCGGCCAAGTTGGCCCTCCTGCCGCGTCTGGCGGCCATCGCCGCTGCTCCCGCGGGTCACGCTCCCCCGTCCGTGTACCGGAGCGTTGAAATGGCTGAGTTTCACCCTGCTCTGGGCGGACGATTCATCGGCAAGAGGAAGGAGCAAAAGACTAAAGGAGAGCGACAGAGATAAAGTGAGAGAGAGAGAGTGTGTGTGAGAGAGAAAAGGGGAATGAGTCAAATTTTGACACACTGCGGCTCATCCAAGCCTCGGAAACTCATCACTTCCTTCAGACGGTTTCCTGGAGCCATTAGCAGCCCGGAGCCCGTCGGCTGAAACTCACACCAACCAACACGGCCCGTGAAACAGCTACAGGGACATTAAGGTTTCAAGGGAATTCCTGCTCACTGTAGCACTGTGGATATGTACATATACACAACCTAGCGACCTCAAATACACACAGCATGCTCCAGACCAGGAGATTTCCTCAGGTTGCTCTAGTGATTCAAAGACAAGCTTTTTAAAGTATATGAGTGTGTACCTTGCGACAGATGGACACCGGATCTCGGATTGGTGGATGGACTCCACGTCACTACAAATTCAAAAATTCAAAATCAGCAACTTAAAAGAATATATAAATGCAATTTTCCTTTAACGTTTACGTTTGGGAATATACAAAGTGACGCATCCACAAACCTTTTTCTCACGACCAGTACTGGCACAGAAATAGGCCTCTCACTAGCCTTGCTAAATTCCACGAGAGCCTTTTGCTGAGGAATTGATTTAGTTAAGATGAAATGCAGGCACTGCAGCAGACCCCAAATTAACTTCTGCGCCAGATAAACGGACAAATCATCGTGTGTAGACTATTAACCCCCAGTGTTACAATAATAATTAAAATACTTCTTATTTTAATATATCATTGGTCTTATTAGATACATTAATAACGAGAGATTATCTGAATACCAGCATGTTGCTAAGTGAGATAGTCTGATGATTAAGTGTTACAAACCGCAAAAATAGCGCTGTGTTCAGTCAGTCATCGCCCCCTACAGGTCAAAGACAAATCGACACCCAATGCCAAGACAGAATGAGAGCGTGTGTGTCTGTGTGACGGACCGGCACCCCGTGTAGGGTACACTGTGCTTATTGGATAGGTGTCCGCCCTATAAGCGATTACGGAGGATGCAAAATGGGTCACATCATGTCATTTCAACACAAAAATATTTTTTTATTGTTGAGTAAACAAGTAAGATTAATCAAGTACGAGTAAACAATGAGGGTGATAATGTCAAATATAGAGCAACATCTAACCACTATGGTCCCAAGTGCAGCCTACTGCCCAACCCCAAGATTAAATACAATTGTGCGAGAGTTAACTGTACTTTTCAGAACTATACACTCATTTACAGAAATATATTTGTATTACAGAAATGCGGCTTCGTTCGCTTCGGCATTGACATTTACCCCTAGTTATTTCAGATGCATGTACAGTGTCGGGAAAAAAAGCTACGTACAGGCCGTCGAATTGGAGATAACTAGCCTCACCTCATTCCAAGATGGTCCATGACCAGGTCGCCCAGACACTGACTGGGCTTTGGAAGTCCATCCCTTTCAGCGGTGTCTCGATCGATTCATGACTGGATCGATGTACGCTAGCTGACTCTCCACCATAATTTCACTTTTGTTTGCGTATATATAGGCACTTCTATATATAGAGTCTGACGTTTCACGACTGTGTTCTGGTTTGAACTTCCTTTTTATACTGGGATAAGTAAAGAGAACGGCTAATTTGGTTTCACGCAAGAAGGGTGCAAAATATGCAAATATATCCCCCAGTAAGCTGCAACTATTCCTGGAACTGTAAAGGTGCACGACGAATTCCGTGTTTGCAAACTGATTTTACTGATCGACAGATAAACTACTCTGTTGCCGTTGGCCCTTTCAGTATTAAATTAACGGCTCATAGAATTTGCATATAAACTCAGCGTTTGAACTTTTCGTCGTTTGCCCCCTTGTCTCACTGCAATGTTGTATTCGTCCACTAGGTGTCAGTGGAGTATTAATGCCGATTTCTATAATGCCAGGTCCGCCCATGTCAGGTATATTTGCCCTGTTCCTTAATTTGATCCGATCAACTTCGAACGAGTTTGCCCTTGGGTGTAGTCAGTTTTCTTTCAAAATACAACATCGATAAAGGTAGTTAGTTCCCTGACTGCCCTACAGACATATGTCCGCTACTTTCCTAAAGGCCGTCCGATTTCGACCTTTGGTCAGACCATAATAATTAGAATTGATCATCCACGTTTTGTACCATGAATTTTTAAAATTATTAATCACAGCTCCTACATTTTGTACGTTATTATAGTAGCTTTTATGATGACATTTATCTTTACATTTCGGCAAGACTTAGGAATTACTATCGGTATATAAAGATCAAATATACCCCTTTGAGAATAAATATTGGATATGCTGCCATTTCATCAAGTATAGAGAACACCTGTTTCTCTCCCGAACCATATATTTCTGCGTCCTAGTCCTTTTATGTCGCTGACATCCCTATATTTTAATTAATCTCTGAGGTTTACGGCCCATATTTCTATTGGTAGATATAGGCTTGTAAAGGGATTTGGAATATTTTAGGATAAATATGCATGTGAAGAAAAAAATAAACAGGATTGGACGTTTCGGTATTATTGTCTTAAGTTTCTTGTTAGATCCGCGATCTCGGATCGTATTCGACCGTGGGGAATGCAAATCAGTTCAAACCCGAATTTTCTCCTGAAATTGCTTATTCTATTGGTATTATTTTTTCAATCTCAATTTTTCTCTTTTCATTTTTTATTAAAACGGGATCTGCCTATCACGATTCACTATTCGATATAGAAATGAAACAATATGAACAAACAAAGCAGGCCGAGAGCAGAAATAAATTCTGAAGTTCTGTGATTTAATTTCATTGTAGGCCTACATACTGTAATATACGGCGTCCTCGTGGCGCATCAGAAAGTGGCGCAGTATTTATTCTATTTTTAAACCATTGTTACTACCCCAACAAAATAACGGTACTATTATTGATGTTGTTGTTGTTATTATTATTATAAGTATTAATAATAAAGCAAGGAAGAGACAGACGGAAAACAAACAAACGTAAATAAAATTGAAAATCTGTAGAAACCTGCGCCCACGAGATCGGAGGACAGGTTTTGACTTATATCCTTAGAAGAAACAGGTTTTTTGTAGGTGATTGTCTTTTAAACTGTTAACAGCGTGATTTTGGCAGAATCTTGGTAGGCAATAGTTAGCGTTTATAATAATTTTCCATCATCGTTTCTTGCCATATTTTTACATATATGATATATAGGTAGGCTATGTAAATTTCTGCTTTTCTGCAGTTGGTTTGCCTGTTTAAATTGCATCATTTTTGAATGAATGAATGCCTTTTATTTTCACTATACACATGTATAATGAGATTGAGTTTAAATAAGAGATTTGGAATTTAAATACACACAGGAGTCTGCTTATGTGACTGAAGCAATTATGTTGCATATGTTTGTGTATGTTTTTAAAATGTTGCATACTATATTTTTTCACATAGGTCGACATGTGTTAAGTTACCCCAGAGGCTCATATGAGTGGCAAATTTTATACTTGTGTGATTTCACCGGTTCTTTACGGGCGGTGATTACAGTCGTCTCTTATACCCAAAAGATCAGTCACGGAAGGGTTTAAATCAATGCAAAAGCCGACAGCTCAGAAACTCATAAAGCATCTCATTAGCGCTGCATAGCGATCGGAGCCGCATATGTCGATCCCGGAACACTGCGCTCGCTTGGCTCTGGCATGCGGGCTCCAGCACAGGGTGCCGGTGGGCGGGACGGCGCGGTCAGCGCAGCCAGACTATGAGTAAACGCAAGCCGCCTTCACCGCGCTGACCAGATGGGGCGATCAGATTGGGCGAGAAAAAAGAAAAAAACAAAAAAACAAGAAATAAATGAGTGAAAAATAGTTGTCATTTCTGAGAATACAAATCATTTGTTATTATCCATCTCATTATTACTGCTTGTATATGCGAGTATACAGTATAATATTCGAGTTCTATAATAATAATAATAATAAACACCGCTATTTTTGCTGGTAGCAATTGTATAAATATACATTGTTAAATATTTAGTGATATTATTGTCCTCCCGGGCGCTTTTGCTGTTCTTATATGAAAATATTTCTTGGGAAGACACGTGTCCAGTATATTGGTATGTCTTTTATGTGCTCCAATGCGCGTGCGCGTATATGTCTCTTTCCGCGTTCCCGTACCTTTCTTGCAGGTACCGATGCGTTAAGGAGCCCCGTTAGCGAAGCGCTCCAGCTGTCGCTAGCCAGTTAGCATGCCTTGCCGTTTGGAAACCCCGGAGCCACCCATTCCTGCATGGGTCATTAGCACAGCCTATCAGCTCCCCCCTCCTAGACTCCTATTACTGCACAGGGGCTCAACCCAAGTACCTAAAGCGTGATAGCGCCATCGCTGTAGGAGGGCTGTTGCTGCGGGAGTCTTGTTACCATGGCGCTAGTTGCCTCCACAGGGGAGAGTTATATGGGCAACACTGGGTGAAATAAGAAGTGCCGGATTATGACAGTTAAAGAGCCCAGGGCCCTTAGAAGAGGCATTCAGTGGCGCATAAGTGATGTGACATTTACCCGAGTTGCCGGGTGCCAGGCGATGCTCCCGCAACGTCGGAGCGGCCTCATTCCATGGGTCCTTCTTCCCAGCCCAGCTCTCCAAGATCCTCCGACGACGTCGAGGCCTGCTCCATGGCCATCCTTAAACGTGGCCCGGCTGGGCGGCGAGCTTCGGGCCACGCGCTAGGCCACTCCCTGTGCGCGTCCCGGTTGGACACCTTGGGGTGTAAAGCTGTACTGGTAGCCTTTGTTAGGCAGATGAAGAAAAGAAAAAAAAAAAGGCGGCAGTGAAAGGATGCTGGCAGGCAGCCAAGCTGATTCCGGGAATACATCTGACCAGGGGATACTTTAGCACGAGGTGAATAATTACTTTCACAATAGCTATGGCGCCTCGCCTCTTCCCTCTGCTTCTTTTCTAATTTTAAAGCACCGATGTGGTGATGGCTACTAGCTTCTTCAGCCTCTCCTGAGGACACGAGGATGGCCGAAAGGGGGCAGGAAGGACTGCCCCGGCTTTTTTCGACGTCCGCACAAAAGTGGGAAGAGTTTTTGCCCAAGTCCTCCTCGGTGCCCGCCTCAGGCTGCAGAGCGCCCCTCCAAACCTGGGCAGGGGCCCAGTTTGCACAGTACGAAGCGGCACCTGACCCTCCGTGGGCACCGGCACGTTTCACGTGTTAATTAACTCCCGAGGTTGGCGCCTGTGTCGCCGCCGCCTTAATTAGCCCGACTGCTGTGTATTTAACTCCGAATGACCGGAAAGCAAACTGAGTAGCTTTGGGTCGCCAGGCAGATTAAGCGTCCATTTTGGCAACCAGGTGGTCACCAAGCAAAGATATGCTAAATAAGTCTTGACCCTTCATTTGTGATGATTTCATACATGTGTTTAGTTGATGCTTTTTTTAAAAAAATTCAGACTGATTTTAATTTATAAATGTCCCAGGATGATGAAGTAACTGCCTGACACGGGAATGGGTGGAGACGAGTTTCGGGTTCAACATAAGAGAGGCATGTGGGAAAACCAATCAGGTATCAGGACTTGGGAGAGGAGGTGGGGGATTGGTCATTAGGGTATGATTACCTGACTCCGCCCCAAATCAGGACATCTGATACACTTGGTCTTACAACTAAGAATGTCAAATCAGCTCCATGGACCGAGATAGCTCCCAAAAAAGTCACGTTACTCCCGCAAACAACACTCCAGGATTTCTCTTATTAAAATCCATAAATTGTGAATCTCACAGCAACTGTCTGGCACACCCACCACCAACAGCACATTTCACAGGGCTGAAAGTTAGCGGGCCCAAACAAAGCCCACCAGGCCTGTGATGCATCTACTGTTCATGCTGATGTTGTTTCTTCACATTTCGCGAGTTTCTGGCAAGTCCGCAGAGGACATCACAAACTCGTACTTATCTTCTTGATACATTCCCAGGATGCCGAGGCGTCATCTGGATCCTAATCATCTGACTATCCGCATGCCTTAAAATCTTAAAAAAGTTTTTAATGAATTTTTTAATGGGAGAGGAATTGTAGCCCAGCAGATAACTGACTGCCTACAGTCAAATAATGGTGCCCATCAGTCTGGCTACAGAACCACGCTGTACCACTGAGGCAGCCCTTGTCAAAGTGAGGTAGCACCTGCTGCTGAGACAGCTGCCTCTCTGCCTTTTGGGTAGAAAATCATAAAGTTCTCTTTCACATACCAAAAATTCTCATCAGAATAAGTTCCCAGTTGACGAATTATGTTTGGGGAAACGCCCCTCAATCCAGACCAACCTTGTTTTTGCCATAATTTTTCAGGCCCGCTGTTTCTTACGAGCGCATTGAAATCACCCTAACCATCTCCCCTCCACGGCACCCCTGCTTACTGGTCAAAGCTCCTGCTGAGAGGTATGACAGAGAAGGTGCTGGAAGACTCTAAAATCCCATCAGCCTCCTCTCTCAGACCTTAAGGTGAATCTAGATTTTTCTTTATGCAGCAATAACAGTCTCTGGTGTCACATTCATTCTCTTGGGTTGAAGAATCGATGAATTAAAAGCAAAATGCTACTCTGTCATTAAACATTTGCCTAAAACAACTTCCTTTCCCAAAAAAAAAACAATATCTGCATAATGTAATAAAACCAATCCATGCATTTATAAACCCCGGATTAATTTTCGTCATGCACTGCTGCCTGCCTGCTTGAATGCTTCCCAGAATTCAGCTGCAGAAGTTCTTGCTTAAACTAAATGTGTGAACATATTAGCCTCCGCTGACTTCCTGACTATGCTGCCTGGCTGGCTGTCAGCCCTAGAGTTGAATCTGAAATACTTCCCAGCTTCAAAGCCCTCAGTCGACTTGCACCCGCAGTTCTGAGTCATCTCCATCTTCCATGGGTTCATTTTCAAGTTTCTATTTCTCCATACTTTCCTGCAAAAAAAAAGTTATAAAACAGCAGAATGTGATAATGAAGAGCTTTGGCTTTCTGGAACAAGCCATGAGGTTCTGTATACATTTACTATCTATATTATCTTTGCCATTATTACCTATGTCTATATCCAGACTAGTTGAACACATCACATGGCGGGTTAATGAGTGGCACTGTACCTTCACACCTCCAAGACTGGGGTTGTCAATCCTGCCCCCAGTCTGGGTGTGGGTGGAGTTTGCATGTTCTTCGTCAAGATCAAAGAAAACTTTATTGTCTATTACAAAGTAACATGTCTCTTAGACACGGCTCAAACATAATACAACAAGTAATGAAACTAACCAACAAAACAACCAATAAATAAATAATAAAAACAGCCAATAAAAACCACGTTCAGTAACAATACTTATTGGTTGGTTATCTCTGGGTGCTCTGGTTTCCCGAAAGACATGCAGATAGCACCTGGCATCTCAAAACGTCTCATGATGTGTGAAGACAAAACCCAAGTGTTTTTTATTGACAGATTTACATACATGATGCGTTGGTTAAACACAGGTGGACTGGCATTCCCGTTGGTCATAGTGCAAAATGAAAAGTACTAATCAGAATATAAATATTGACACATACTGTATAGGCATAATTTAAACGTGACATTTTGTGACGTGGGCATTAAGGCATAGAAAAAAGAAATACAGGTGAACACTTGCTTTGCTGGGGAAAGTGTGCAAATTTGTCATGGAACTGGATGAGAATAAGGCAAAATAAATAAATAGGTTTAGCTTCAGAGTTATTGAGTTAATAATTCAGCTCAAATCTTAATTGCTGTCTTTTCATTGTGCGCATCACCACAAGTTAGCAACTCCCTGAATAATGCAAGTAGAAAGACAAGAAATGTGCTATATAAATAATATGTACAAAGTAGCCAATAACCAATAATAACCAAATAGCCAATAATAGACTGGCCAATAATATTAGCCCTTTTAACAGACTGGGCGGGGCCAAAGTGTTCAGGAGTGTATGTTCCCTTTGAATGTCCAGCATCCTGTCCAGGATGTTCCCCATGTAATGCCTGCAGTAGGCTACCCATAACCCTGCATAGGACACGGGGCTGGCAGCACGCAGAGCTGCGGTGTAGCTGAAGGCGCCACACGGGTGAGCATGTCGCGATTGCACGTTAACTGCTGCAGGTGTCTGTCACATACGAACACGTGTTACTATCCCCCTCTTCTTTCTCAAATTATCGTCATTCCGTAGTTTGATTCACCAGCATTATTCTGCCTGCCGTTCAGCTCCGCTCGTGCCTATATCGTCTAACTAGTTTTCAAAAATATATTTCGGCTCATGCCCCTCTGCCTCCCACATGGGGCCATCTGGTACCCAGACACGCGGCTTGCCACAGTATCCAGAGAGAGGATGCATGTGTCAGCCTTCTCCAGTCATCTACCTCGGGGGGGGGGGGGGGGGGGGGGGGGGGGGGGGGGGGGGGGGGGGGGGGGGGGGGGGGGGGGGGGGCGGGGGGG
>JABFDZ020000084.1:18115801-18131767 GCA_019775955.2 Pollimyrus isidori | reverse complement strand
TACACATACTGGACATGAAGGAGATGATTATGGAGTAACAATCCACCTGGTATATACTTGGACCTGTGCAGATGACATAGTGAGAGGAATTTGCCTGGATCTGGTTGTTCCACATTTTTAACTCCCAAAATCAGCCTATAATCAGCGAGCATCATGACTGCCCCTCAACGTCTGAGACAGCTGCAACTTTACAAACTCGCCTCATTTACCCAGCAAGAGTGATTCACAAAGATCTGGATTAATTCTCTGGGCAACATGAAACCATTAATCACCCACAATGAGTTGGGTCACTGATTTAGTTGGAATAAAACTAAAATAACAGCTGACTATCACAAAGTGTACTTTATGTAACTTTACTCAGAACACACTGACTCTGGACCTGTGACGTCCTGAATGGTTACTGCCATAAAATGCAAGCATTTAGGCCTAAATGTAATTGCAACATACCATATGTATAGAATAGAATAGAATAGAATAGAATAGAATAGAATAGAATAGTGATACTTTATTAATCCCCATGGGGAAATTCTCTCTTTGTCTACCCCATCTTGCAATCCAAGAGACACACAGAGATACACAGGACAGAGCAAGTTTGAGGACCACAGCACAGGGTCAGCCACTGGGTAACACTACTGGAGCTGGTGGTGAAGGCTGCATGGAAGGGCCCAGACACATAGTTATACACACCTACAGTGTAGGGGTGTACAAACTCGGGAGTGGGACGTGTCCCCCTCAATAGTTAATTTTGACTTCACTCACTGATTCCCCAATAAATAGACAGTTATATTTATGTTACTATATAATTATATATTCTCTTTTACGCCACTGTATATTTGTGTCCTAAAACCCAATATCAAATCACACCTCATTGTCAACAAATCTGCACATTTTATGTACTTCGTTTTTAGTAATTAATCTTGCAGTAAGGGGGAGATATAAAGTTTTAATGAGGATTTGGATGCCCGTTAAACAGCGATATATACCTTCGCGAAGAGGATGATACTGGTATTAGCGTTCGGTCGGATTTGTTGACTGTGAATAAGAGCTTTTCGGTGCTTCCCGGTTACACGCACCAGACGCGCGCTGCGGAGCGACGCTCCCGCGGGACTGAACCACGTGGTAGCCGCGGCCACGTGACGTCAGGACCAGATGGCATGGGTACCAGCTCTGGTAGTTGGCATCGGTGTCATTTCTCAAAAGAGAGAAAGAAAGCGGCAGCGAAGGAGAAGATCAGAGCATCACCGTGACATGTCCAATGCCGAGCAAGAAATAGGCTTATAATGGGAATGGAAAAACAACTCTAAATGTTGCTACGAAATCTAGGTAAGAATAATCACAGAGGGATATTAATTTATTATCGGAAATCATGTGGTTGGGTTAGCGCTTTGTGAGAAAATATTCTTAGCCTTATTGAAATCTGTCCTTTTATCGCTTGAGGTATTACGTGTTAGTTATATAAAAAAGTCAGTCAGATCGTTCTAAGTTGCGTATTCGGTATGTGGTGTAATTTATTTTTATCACACTTTCAAATAATCATTGATGATTCCCGGGTCAGACATATTATCTTTGGTTTATATTGTTTCGGAAAAGGCATTTTCTAGGTAATAGTTCATTTCGAGTTTTAATAATAATATTTGGTAACTGTTGCATAATCAGATTGCAGATCATTTTCGTTGCGAGTCATTTAAACTGCCTTTGTACAATTCTGCACGGCGACTTTTAGCGGGCAGGATCTGCGACAGGATTGCTCTGACTTATTCCTGTCTCTGTTAGGGCAATGCCGACTTTACCCTACCAAGAGCCAGCAATGATGCCAGAGAGCCAATTTGGCACCTTCCCGGGAGACTGTGTTGCTGAAATCAGGGTCAGGAAACAGGATCCCTTTCCGAAGATTGAAACGTCACCGATTTCCAACCCGGAGGCAGAAAGGAAGCCCCTGGAGGAAGAGTCGGAGAAGGACGACGATGAAAGCGAGGAAGGCCAAGACGAGAACGGGCAGCCCAGGCGCAGAGGACCAAGGAAAAAGAAGATGACCAAAGCGCGGATCGACAGGGTTAAATTGCGACGCATGGAAGCGAACGCCAGAGAGAGGAACAGGATGCACGGGCTAAACAATGCACTGGACAGCCTCCGAAAGGTGGTGCCCTGCTACTCAAAAACGCAGAAGCTGTCCAAAATAGAGACGTTGCGCCTGGCGAAGAACTACATCTGGGCGCTGTCGGAAATCCTCAGTACCGGTAAGAGACCCGACCTGTTGACCTTCGTGCAAACTCTGTGCAAAGGCTTGTCCCAGCCCACCACCAACTTGGTAGCCGGTTGCCTCCAGCTTAACGCCAGGAACTTCATCGCGGATCACAACGGGGATTCTTCTCTGTGCGGCAGATCTCCATACGACGCGCTGTACCCACCTTACCACAGCCCCGATGTCGGCACGCCCACCGGGCACGGCGGCCCGAGCGCAGACAGTGCTAAGGCCTTCAGATCATATAGTTACTGCAGTGCCTACGAGTCTTTCTACGAGAGCACGTCCCCCGAATGCACCAGTCCCCAGTTTGAGGGCCCCCACAGCCCGCCCATGAACTTCAACGGGATATTTTCCCTTAAACACGAAGATCCTGGTGAGTATGGCAAGAGCTGCCACTACGGCATGCGCTACTGCGCGGTGCCCGCCAGAGGTGCCCTGGGCCAAAACTCCATGTTTAGGGGATCCTGCGATATCCATTTCCCGTATGATATACACCTACGTGGCCAGGCCTTCTCCACCCAAGAGGAGCTAAGCACGACTTTTCACAATTGATGAGGAAAAAATCAAATCGCGGTCCCCTTTCACCCTCTATTGACAAAAACGGACTCCACGTAGACGTTTATTAATACAAACATACTGTACTTTATATGACCGCTAGTTGCATGTCATTTCACATTAATGTGTTTTAATAATGGGGACATTTTCGGTGAGCACACTAGAAACAAGAAAATATCAAATGACCGGCTTTTATTTCTTGAAACAAGATTAACTGAATACAACAGATAAGTGTTTTCTGTTTGAATTGGGTTGAAATGTATGAAGTACGTGTTGCCCTTTTTTAAATTATACAATTATACAGCATACATTTTGGCCTAACTGAAATAAATCAAAATATATAGCTAATTCTATACGGTGCTTACACCGATACAGTATTTCATAATTATAAATCGGTGTTTAACTGCTGTCGTCCGGGGCTCATTTGTATGTGCTGCGAGTAATCTGGTGTAATAAATACAAAAGCAATAAAGGGAAAACGAACTATGCAATAAAAATCGTCTTTGCCCTTAAAATACCATTGTTGAAATCGAATAAAAGTAGGCCTACGTATTACTCGTATTAAAGAGTCATGGTGATTTGCCTGACAAATTCGTTTTATAAATTAGGAACTAAGTTTTAAACTCCACCGGATGATAAAGAAAAGTTAGTTTTAACCGTACATTTCAGTTTATGAAAAAGTCTAATACATGATAAATGCAGATTTTGTTTGCAGTTTTGAGTATTTAACTATAGAATGAATGGAGGATAATTAGTGGAGTAAGTTGGATTATTCACGTCGGTTTACGTGTAACATACGTGTGTCTATTATCCTATAAATTCCGAATGGTTACTGAGATTTGCGAGCTATTCTAATTTTCCCGATTATGTGTGACTGCAAGTTCATAGCAGGCTATATATTTGTCGAGGTTTATTAACATCAGCCAGCCAGTCAGACACGGAGTGGTCGCGTGCGGTGGAACGCCTAAAAAGGGGGTCTTCACACGATTGCACATGCAATGACGTCACTAGCGTTTTACGATAATGGACACTCGGACGTAAATTTACGGGACCCGTCAATTAAAGTGTTTAAACAAAACACTACAGTTTACATGTAAATATTATTGTTTGGAATGTGGGTTTTGTGGCAATGTATTATGCAGATGTAATGTTTTGTTTAACCATGAGTTCATTTTTTTGTTATTATGTTTTACCTTCTCACAAATGTATAGTTGTTATTCATGTTGAGGTCTTGTACCTATGGTGGTTTAAAATCATATTTACAAGCCTAGCTAAATGTACATTGTAGGAATGTAACCTGTAGAATATTTCGGTGGAAATGATTGTATTCAAGTGTCTTATCATTTTAAGTGCGTGGAGATTCTCTGCCTTAATTTCAATGAAACCTTTGGCACGTGTCAGTTATGCAATGGCATGGATGTCCTGAGTTGTGGCTTTGTACAAATTTTATGTTTCTATTTGATATCTTAAGACGAGGAGTTTTGTTAAAGACGAAAATTCGTCATGCACTAAACTGTTACTCTACATATTTGTAATCGACAATGACGTTGTTTTGTACAGCAAAATGCAAATAAAACTATAAAATGAAACCTTTCGATTTCAATGTTGTGAAGGTGATATTTATGCGCCTCATTGGTGAAGATATCAAATAATTTATTTTATGTTACACAAAATATCAGATTTAGAATAATTAGATAGGAATTTTAACAAATTGTATTTTCATTTTATACATTTTATACAATTCAGTCTGCAGTTACATGGTCCACAGCTTTTTTAGATTTCTGTGTAATACACATTAAATAGCCTGTTTAAATAGGCCTACCAGTACTGGTTATTATAATTAATCTTAGTTACGTATATATACACGTATGCATAGTACATTTTTTGTGCATTGAAATAATAAAAATACAACGATGTATAAACTTTTACTGTCGATTTCTTTTAAAATTTTACTATTTAGTATTCTTTATAAATCGGGTTGTTTTATGTTATTTTTGCAGGTACTCAACGAGTAATTATTCCTTTAAAATATTGTATATAAGAAACTATGTGTAAATTATCTGTTGCGAAAGTCACTTAAAAAAAATCGGGGCCTATTTTAGGGTCCTGAGAGAAGTATATCGGGGCCATATAAGCTTCACATAAGGGGAGCTAACAAATACTTCTTACGAAAATTACGTTTGATTTTTACCCGACTAAACTTTACAAATAATATCAAACACTATATCGTCCGCTCAAACAAAGCAAAATACTTGATGAGCAATTGTCTTAAAGAGAACCCCATTTTAAATGTGTATTTTCGTTAGAGTTTCACATAAACGAATATATGACGCTATATCTCCAGTTACTTTATCTGCCTTTTTGCGTCAAATACAATTATTCATGTTTAATTTGTTGCTATTCATACATGAAATTACTTGTTGCCCGATATCTTAGTTCAGCGTATTCCTAATGTGGAGTTACCCACAAGTATAAATGTTTTGTCAAAGCAACTACAAACACCGTCGGAACTGTACCATCCCATACCTTAGACTATTTAAATCAGAGTAGCTGCAAAATGAAACTCTTGAATCATTCGAACCTCAGGGACAAATTAAAGAGGGTTCAGTAAGTACCCAAATATGTTTAATAAATATCAGCACTTCGACATGTTTGACTGAATTGCTGCGTTTTAAGTAATCCGCATTCGGGTAAAAGAACAGCATATTGTATATTGAATAACTCTTTGTGAGCGACCGAGGTCAACGATGTGTCAAAAGTAAAAAACAGAAGTTGCCTCCTGAGAGCCAAAAGTAGCTCGGGAGTTGGACGCCGGCCAGACAGCGACAGACTGCGGATGCGAGAATGAGCCCGGCCTCTCGGTAATCCCCTTGCGACTGTGCACCAGTATCTCCAGAGAAGAGCATGACAGCAAGCGATAGCAAGGTATCCGAAGGACTCACCGATCAGGGGACTTCGCGTCACGCCACTGTACACCCAGACGACGTGGGTGGTTTTTATTGTACTCTTTGTCTTATGCGCATGACCAGAGAGACCGCTTTTTGGCCATAACTATAGGTGTTCTGTAGAGACACATGCATGCTACACTACATACTTTAAGAATACTGATTATATGAATGAATGAATGAAATATTTGAGCCCGGACTATAATCGATTTAACATGGGTTCATACATTTTTTTCTCGTTTGCCTCGGCGCCAGTTTCAGAGAAAATCAGTATGTCGAGTCAAGCGCGGCCTAACCGGCGTCATAGAATGACTGATTGTTTGCCGATTTCGGTCATTATTCGTCGAATCTGTAGTCACTATATAGTTACAGCCGGATCGCAGTCCCTCCGTGACCCCGCGTTAGTGACTCTTCTTCACGGTACATATATGTGAACAGTAATAATCATTTTTGCAGTCTAATATAAATATTAAGTTAATTTTATGCGCAAGCCTGAGTTAACAGGTAGACCTAAGGGAACTTTACAGTGAACTCACCTAAAAATAACATTATTATTATTATTATTATTGACGATAAATAATAATAATAATAATAATAATCCATCCATCCATCCATTATCCAAACCGCTTATCCCTACTGGGTCGCGGGGGGTCCGGAGCCTATCCCGGAAGCAACGGGCACGAGGCAGGGAACAACCCTGGATGGGGGGCCAGCCCATCGCAGAATAATAATAATAATAACACCAATTATATTCATAACAATAATAATAATTTAATGTTACTGTTGCTACTATGATTATTATTATTGTTAAATATAGACTATTAAATATATCTATCAACTGTGACACCCAACAGAAAACATATTTTATTTTAAATCGGTCTGTAACAAAACCCCAAACCATGACCCATCTGTCAAGCACTAATTAAAAAGAAAACAGTGTGGCACGTGCCTATTTAAAGACTTGGCAGGCACCGCGTGACTGCTGGAAATCAGCCACTGTTCGCCAGTGGCTTCAGCATTCTTCAATGGCAGGTTGGATCTCCTTAATTCTGCCCCGTTTGGAGGTTATTACTTATGAAACTATACGGGAGAAACATGCATTTTCACAAACATTGTAAATACGGCAACTGTGCCCAGAAACTGCGCAAAATTGATTAACCTGTCCCAAGCGAGTAATTTGTTTTATTGCGGCACATTTGTTTTCATGCGCTAAATTTACAGTTTCTATATGGACCTTTTTAATGAATGAAATGGGCTAATATTGGAATAGAAGTCTGTGCAATGCAGATTAAATAAATCCTGCTTTTTATGAATCAGCAAGGTAAGATTTCTTCCAGAAGTAACCGAAGATTGTCAAACCCGTCTGTAATTACCCACACGTTACCCGGAAGAACGGCAGTAATATGTCTCCCAAACCATCTCAGTGCTGCAAATCATCACCGGAAATTGCCAAGAAGAAACTGCGCCCCCGCGCCACAGTTACAATCATTGCCTTGATTAATAAGCTACCACAAACTTTACCGTAACAGGTCTTGTAATGCATTGATTGGGAAATATTTCATACGTTTCATTAATAAATTAAGCCTACGGGAGAATGTCTCTTCATGCCATGATTAATATATCTTATTTGCGCACTTATCGTGAAATTATCTTATAGGTTAATCTATTAAGAACTAATATAATTGGCCTAAACAATTGTATCTTCTAAGTCTCAATATTTTATCAGACGTTTATCAAACCGTTTTAGAGCCATTTATCATTTTTTACTTAACCAGGTATTGTTAAACGCTTTACACCAGCTCATGATATAGTTGAAGGGGGGTGCTTCTTAACCCGTAATTGATTTTCTGCGTTTTAGACCGTTTTAAAGCAATTTCCATTATGAATGTTGTGAAAAAAGCAGTCTGTTTGTTTGTCCTAGGCCTACTAATTGAGCGCCAGTTTCCCATTTGCTTCAGTAATATATCCATCCATCTATCTTCCGTACCCGCTTGTCCTTAATTGCAGCGTCGATGAGGTCCGGAGCAAACAGCACGACAGAGAATAATACCTCAGTTAAAGGTCAACCCAGTGCGTTAAGTAAAATGGCAAACTTTATAAATCGGTCGGAGGTAAATATTATAAGCTATGGCAGTTAATTTGATTAAAAGCATCTCTGCGGCAACAGAATATTATTACTGGGAGACTAAAATTTCCGTTGGGTGATGGTGTCGATTTACTATGCAGATCAGACTTTCTGTGGGTTGTAGATATATCTTAAAAAGAAAATGTGCCACTGAAAAGGAAACTACCAATATCTTGCTTATTTGATGTGAATGCTGCGAATAAGATATTTCGTGTTTTAAAGTTATTATTTTCACACTCTCTTTTGGCCAAAAAACTCATACAGCAGGCTGGTATTCGGCTCAGTTGGGCGGGTCCCGAAGTTCACTTGTGCGGAGTTACACACTATCCAATCAGCTGAGTGCTAGCAATGTTATAACGTTAAAATAAACTCCCTACTAAAAATTGAGCTATGTTTGCAACAACTGAGAGTTATTATTACTGTTATATATTGCTCAGAGCCTCTTCCACTGTTCCAGCGAATCTATACAGATAGCCTAGATATCTACTCAGGCTTTTCTCACAGCAGAACCTTTCTCAGTTCTGCCTGGTCCTATTGATTTCAAAGGAGGCTGCTAGACCTAAACATCACTGTCTGCCTGACATCTACTGCTATGCTCATCAAACATCTGGTTCACCAGACACCAAAGGGCTTATGCTGTAATAGGCTGTAATATGCGGACGAAGATTCGGTCACATGCCCTTTCCACATTTCTTAATCACAGAAGGGCCTGGGTGTTCAAGTCAATTCCGGCAGAGTTAAACCACCTCAGAGATGGATCCAAACGCACCAGGATCTAACACTCACTCTGAGCTGGGCCAATTTCAGTGTGACACGGACACCTGGGTATCTTGGATACAAATAGTCCCGTCGCTGATAAATTCCTGCTAATTAAAAGTGAAAAACATCCTGCCCCTGTGATGCCGATTAGTCTGGTCACATGACCGAATGCATCCCCTCCCACGGATTTTTTTTCTTTTTTTTCGTGCTACCCACTTCCCCAAAACTCTACCCTCAGTCTTGCCACCACAGATGGTCTGGGAGACAGAATTCTCCCCATTAAATTCCTAATAATCTTTTTTTTTTTTTTTTTCCATGAGTAGGAAAGCAGTGAAGCTGGTGGGGGTGGCCTCCTTTTAATTAGAGGGTTTTAGGAGGTAAGCCCGTCTGAAACAGCCCATCCTCCGGGGAGGTGACTGCAGGTGCCAGCAGCCCGTTTGCATTCCAGATCGGGGTTGTGCTGGACCCCAGCCTGGCTTGCTAGGGACCAGCCCCACTACCTGGACCTGGAACCTCTGTGTCAGTATCCTGGCCGCTTGGGGGTGGGGGGCATCCGAGGGGGGCTACACTACATGAGGGAGTCTGAGAGTAGAGTGGAAAGCTGTGGCAATTAGTAAGTGTCTGGTTTCTATCAGTACTTGCTGAGCATGTTTATAGTCATACAAGAATATAAATCAATATATATGTAATTGACAATGTATATCTACAGTGTATATGCAGTATATACTGTAAATATGCATACTTAGTATAGGAGAATTCTCTGGCATATAATAGGTGTGACTGTGCAATATGTGTAATGCTTTGACATTTTGATTAGCAAATAATAATGGGACATGGTTCACAAAGAGTCCTAACCAGATGGGCATTTTTGTAAGGTCTGCACTGCCCCCTTCAGTCCTGGAGGAATACAGGAGTGCACTGGAATACCATCAAAAACCAGAAGGGGGTAAGAATGTGTTTAATATGTGAGAGGACATGATTAAAAATGAATAATCAACAAGATGCAATATTCTATTAGCTTAATAGCATATTACATGCTCCTCACTTTCAAAAGATATATACTGAGAAGAATATTTCAAAACTACTTTTACAAAGAAAGAAAACCAAGTTAGCATTCATTTCAACACATGTTTTGAGTTATTAGGGCTGTCAATAGATTAAAATATTTAATCATGATTAATCGCACAAGTGTCCATAGTTAATCAAAAATGAATCGCAAATTAAAACATGAATTTATTCAAAATTTACCATTAAGGGATTTTTTTCAGGCGTTCATATTCTTATCAATATTAGAGTTGCCAAGGCATGATTGATTTGTGCAAATCTATGCATTTATTATTGGAAATCAATAAACAACAATAAACAACTACAAAGACTGGAAATGAGTCATACAACAATGCAATTCTTACTTGAATGCCTTCTTCACAGACTGGACAATTAACCAAATAAAGCAGCGCAACATTACAGTAACTAACAATAAATGCACCACCAACTTACGTGTATAATTAGAGCATTTATGTCATTTATTTAAACTTTATTTTACCAGGTAAATTAAGTGAAAACCAGTTCTCTGTGCTTTACATGATATTCGGGAGAAATAGAAGATCGCACATCGGAACTGCCTGGGATCAAAACGTCGTGTGTGACTAAACTCTTCAGCCAATAGGAGCAAGGTACAGCCGGTGAGAGGTCCCAATGCATCTAAGCATACTGCATTGCGTGAGAATCAGAATGCGTTGATTTAGGCCAGTAATCGGAAGTAAGTCTAACACACCCAATGACTAGACGGCGAAAACAAACTGAAACGTGTACTTAATACAGCGGACTAACGACAACAACCAGAAACAGCTGATCACATGGGGATCCCACACGAGGTTAACGAGGGGCGTGGCACACGGAAGGAACAGACTATAGGGGCAGGACAGTGGTAATGTTGGGATAAGTTCTTTATCGTTTTGGAAGCCATTAAGAAAAAAAATGCTCTTCTTGTTATCCTATTCATTTTGTGTTTAAATGCTAAAAAAAAAAAACATATTTAGTTGTCATTTTGCGGGCGGGAACCAATTAATTGGTTTTCCATTATTTCTTATGGGAAAAATTCGATCAGAACTCGAACTTTTTAGGATTCGATCCTGAGTCCGGAACATATTAACTTTGAGATCCGAGGTACCACTGTATATGCATTTAACACAAAAACAGAGCTTAAAGTACTTACAAAAAATAAATAAATACAATTTTGGAGGTGGTGGTTCTCAGTTTGAACGCGTAACAGCGCAAAGGTGACTAATATCAAAATATTGTTCAATTCTGTAGCGATAGTCTTCACCCTCACCCAAGTTCGTTTGGCTCTGCAGTTGTCTGCCCTTCACTCTCGAGTTCAATACTTGTAACTGTGCTGGCTGAGCAATGCAAAATATCCTCACCACTCCAAACTCAGCTGGCTATGACATGTAAATCGGAAAAAATATTATAATCTTACGAAGATCTGGGAAGGGGTGGTGACGATTTACTACGAAAAATATATGAAAGAGTTATGACTCCCAATAAACTTAATAAACCTACATCCAATCTCGGACACTGAAGGAAACTCCGGAAAGCATACCATATGACCGGAGACACACTCTCGTGGAGAATGACTTTGAGGAAGATGTAAATTATGCAGTTAAGAAATCACAGAAGCGCCTCATTCACATATAGCTAAAGAAATACCTAAACGAAAAAAAAAACATAATAAATAATTTATTTTTACGAAAGCATTATCATTGGATGCAAATGCGAATGTGTCCTTCGTTCTGAGAAGAGCCGCAGCCTGGTATGATTGTATAAGACTAGATATACTTCGGTGGTAACTTATTTCATATCGACAGTAACTGCAAATAACTTTGGTCTTATCCATGAACCCATCTGACGGAGCTGAAGCTGAAGCTGAACCTGCCATTCAAAATACCTTATCCTTTGTTCATTATTTTTCCCGAGCTGCCGTCTGACTCAACACGCGTTAATGGGATCAAAAAAATTAGTCACGTCATAATGAATTCCCGTTGATGCGCTATTCTCGCGTTAACTTTGACAGCCCTAGTAGTTATATAACTCATATTTGGAGCATTCATACAGAGATCATTTTGCGCATTTGTGTAGTGTTTAAGGTGTAAAACAGAAGATTATACACACCTAACTTTGTATCAATTTTTCTAATCTATGGTCGTCAGAGTCCTCAGGATGCTGTTGCCATAGTGAGATGATGCCATAACAACATCCTGGTGGATAAAGACAGTCATTGAATTAACATTTACACATTTATTCATTTAGCAGACACTCTTGATCAAACTGTAAAAGTATAAAATTATTACCCCTGTAATGATAAGCCACTAGCAAAGGCCTCAAACCATTACAAATGATTCTGTACTTCATACATATTAAGATATATGTAAAATGTATTTTAAACCATGTCATCAGTTTAACTAATGTTTAGTCAAAACACATACAATTTATGAACTCCAACATCTTGGCTTGTAATGTTTTGGCAAAGTCGTTCATTCAAAATAAATTGCGACCAGAAAGAAATTTGTAGAATTAATGGCTAATTGAGATTCCTTGATTTGCCAGTTAAACTTAATGGCCCATGGAATGTTGGGCGAGATATGTTTATTACAAAAAAAGGGGGAGAGAAAGCCACCATTTGTTGCAGTGGGTCTGGCAGCCTCCCAGTTGTTAAAATCAGGCTCCAGTTTTACAGCTAGCATATTAATTCCCATCACCAGAGAGAGTGTGGTGGTATAGTAGGTGCCGTGTTAATGTCTCCCACATTCCCAGTTCTGAGGCTGAGACGTTTATTGGGGCTCTGGGAAAAGATCCTGGCTTTCACCACCTCTAATGTTTAACGCATTTAGCGTTTATCTCCTTGTGCTGTGGGGCCCTGCGAGGGCGAGGCAATGTGCTCCCAGAATCAGGTGTCTGGGCAAATAAAAGGGTGAGTGTGTGTTTGCGGGCACAAAAAAAATGAATTGACACTTTTTTTCTCCATTTGCATAAGTATGATCACAGGACCAGAACTTGTTTTGCATATCCCATCTTACTGTCCTGTGAGGGACACACATATACAGCTGAGAGCAAGGCATGGAGTCCAAGTGCATTGGCAGCCATTTATCCAGCACCCCCCTGGCATTTCCGAGGGGGTTAAAGGCCTCGTTCGAGGGCCCGACCGCAGTGTCAGTATTTTGCCAAGGATGGGATTCGAACCTTCCGATCAAAGGCGTAGAGATCTAACCAGCTGCGGCACACAGCATGCATATGCGTGTGTGTGCATGACATTCGTGTGCCTCTCTTCTCGCGTGTGTTTCTGAACGCGTCGGTCAGTGTCCCCTTCTACGCAGCTGCGAGTTCTGCCTGTACTTGTCACTCGGCAGCCTAACCCTTACCCACAGGTCTCCGTGGCTGCACGTTCACATATCTGCCGCGGGGACCAGCACTGACTAGAACGTTGACTCGAGGCTGAAGCCCTCGACAGCAGCCCCTGTTACGTGCTCTGGTCACATGACACATTGGTCACCCCGCGGACGAAGTAATCAACAGTAGCCCTGTAAACACGTGTGATGTGTTTTTATACAGTAGACCTGCAGTAAGTACAAGCAACCTGAGAAACGTCAGACACCTCGATGCCCTGCTTAGGTCTCACTGCGGAGTGGCTTTTGTCATTCGATACGGTACCTTCTCCTGGGGCACGGGCCAACCATTTGTGGCATTCACTTTCCTCTTTTCCCCCTCTTTTTGATGGCAGACATTTGACACGTCGCTCATTAACTTAAACAAAAGAGTCACACATTCTGTCACGCTAAAGGTCCCTGCTCCCCGGCACCTGGCTTTCACCTTTTCCGCTCTCCGTGCGTGCGGCACATTCGCGCACATGTCACGAGTGCATGAGGTGTTTCTTTAGCGTAATCTCCTCTGGGATCTGCATTAGCGCTAATGTGTTTGGTGCCGCTGCACCGCAGTCACGGGGATCCTGGATCCAGGCTGCTTGGCTGGTGTTTGGATTCCAGAAAAGGCCTCGATGGCGCCCCCTGGAGGCAGGACCCCATAACTGCTCCGGTGAAAGTGCGGGATTTGGGTCTTGTTTTGTCTCTATCCCTCTTTCTCTAAAATAAGCAGCATTTAATTAGCGATCTGCTGTTAAAGGGCTCTTTGATTCAAGGGCTGCGGCTGTTTTATCCAGCATGTTCTTCCCTCTCTCTCCCTGTTGGACTCCCCCGCTGAGGCCTCAGACAGACGGACGGCACCGCGGTCTTGCCGCATTGCCGTCGACAGTATGAGAACCGTGGGGCGTCTGTGCGTGCATATGCCGCCGGATTCAGGGAGGATATGGGTCTGTGTGTGTGTGTGTGTGTGTGTGTGCGTGCGTGCGTGTGTATTTTCAGATGCTGTGGGGACGATTTTTTATGTCCCCACAAAAATGTGATGTGATGTGAATGCAATCAAAAAAACAAAAAGATAAGTCTCATTTTTAGTTTGGTTACTTAGGGTTAAGGTTAGGACTGAGTAGGGGTTAGGGTTGCCATGTTGTGATGAGAGATTTCCCCATAGAGTCCCCACAAACATACGTGTGATGGGTTTATACAGCCGACGATAATACGACACACGTCTTGCATGTTTTATTTAGAATTATTTTGAAATTAAGAAATGTAGTAACTTTTTCTAAAAAAAAAACACGAAGAGATCCTAAATGCTAAGGGTAAATTATAGGCCTTTATGTCGGACCATAGGAAGCTGATATTTACAAACAGAGCAGGGGGGAAGCTTCTGACCTCTTAATCCACTGGATGCTTAATAAAGAATTTCATCAAATGCCAAGAAGTGGATTGGGCAAAATCCTACCATCGTCTTAGTACGCTCACATGGAGGATGTATTTCCCCTTGAAGCCGCAAATTCTGCTCGACAGCCAAGCCTATGTCCATTTCAGATTCTGGGTACCTTTATCATAAGCCTGGGATATTTAAGTACTAAGTGCTTAACATTGTCTTAGTGAAAACGCAATACACTGTCTTACTGTAAAAAATAATTATTCACCATAGTGAATTCTGACAGTAATTCTGGTCAAAATGTTTTTTTCCCAAGGACATGGCATTTTAAAAATGTAGCCAACATAGTCATTTTTATCTGTCAAAACATTTTGCCTCAGATACATTTGTCTGTATACAGACTGGTGGACAACCTCTGCATAATCACTCTAGTTAGCTCAGTAGGCATGATCTACCTGTCTTGTTTTGTTTACTTGTATGTACTCTGTGGTGCTGGTTGGTTAGTGTTTTGTATTAATGCACTATGTAATGTTATTTTTGAAATCTACTTTATTTCTCTCTAAAACGACTAGTTACACATAAATGCCTTGTACTCGGGCTGTGCAAGCTGATTCGGATTTGGGTCCTCAATTTTAACCCTTGCCGATTGTGTATCTCTTCGTCTGAGTTTCCCTTTCTTAACTTGCTAATGAAAACGTCACCTACATTTGCCTAAACTGAGTTTTATTTTAAATGTGGTGTCTTTCAGCATTCGTTAGTTTTGACTGCATCACAGCTTCCACATCTGCCCGGACTGCAGCAGAGTGTGGATCGCCTGCTCTTTTTCCAGAACACGCTTCTCGGTTTTTGTGGGCTGGTGTTACACTCACAGACTGGGGTGGTTTTATTCCCGTCGTTAATAATTTTTCTACAGACCCGATAAAAAAGAAATTTAACACCCTTCATGCCAGCTGAAAAAAATGCCGTCGGACCCTCGAGATTCATCTGCTTTCATGTTACTAAGAAGGACTTTGTAGTTAATCTTTTTAGCGGCAGGATGTACAGATGAGGAATACACTTTTTTTGGAGGGGAAGGGGTGTGGGAGCAAAAATGTGGACTGTCTGGCAGGAAGCACAGAAGGAGCAAAGACATGGACCGACTGCAGATCCAAGGACCAGATTGGGCACCACTAAGTTAGATAGACAGTCTTCTACATTCCTGTTTCAGGCCATCAATGTCTTATTTTATTGCAATTTTTTTTCTGTAGGTGTAGCTGTCACTTTACAAACTTCCGAATGAGTGCAGGATGAGCCCAATTCCTGTTCCGCTGTCATGAGACCGATGAAACCAAACAATTACTGTCCTTCACCAATAGAGTCTTTCGTCATGTTGCTACCCATGACCCCATACAGATCTTGCATGCAACAAAAAAGAAAAAAAAAGAGAAGCTAGGTAATACGCCACTTAGGGAGATGGTGTGTACACCACTAGCGGGGGGGAAGAAGGATGAAGGGCAGAGAGGTCGAGAGAGCTGGGTGACCGTAGGTCGTAGACGCAGGAA
>JABFDZ020000084.1:18006074-18016430 GCA_019775955.2 Pollimyrus isidori | reverse complement strand
CTCTATAGTATGTAGAAGTAGGCCTCACACCTCCAGTAAGTGGTCTGTCGAAATCTTACTGGTTAAATGTTGTTTATGCTGGTTGAATGAACTTAGTCTGTCTTGCATATTCAGAACACTACTGGGGGACTGCTCCAGATAACAGCACAAGAATCATGGTTTGTGCTTTTTGTAGACTGCTCCAGATAACAGCACAAGAATCAAGGTTTGTGCTTTTTGTAGACTGCTCCTTCAGACATGATTTTAGTGGCTCATATGGAATAGCATGTCAGTTGTGCTGTCAGACTGAAACATACTTCATGAGCGTCCTCAGACTATTGCAAAAACATAAATGTCTGTCAGACAAATACAGCGTATTCTAATTTTACTAGCCCAATATAGGCTGTCAGTCCCGAGTTGTACCTATTGGCCAAAGCTACGGAAGTCTGTAGAGGACATGCATAAACTTTTTTTTTCTTTTCGTTATCTCGACATCACCACTTATTTTTTTTGTGATCTCGACATAACCAAAGTTGTTATCTCAAAATCACAACTTATTTTTTCGTATTTTTTTAAGCCAACATCTTTCAGACATCACCCGGTAACCATAGACCCTCCAGTCAGTTGGTAATGAATCTGACTACTCGTTCAGGCTCACTGTAAATTTCTGAGCCTCCTTCTCAAATGACGAACACTAATATGACAATTTTCTAGCACCGACGGACAGTGTTATTTCCTCATATCCATGATTCGGTGTAATGTATCTCGACTTTTTCCCACAGTTTGAAGTCTAACTTGGTTTTACAAACAAGTGCAAATAACCACTTATAATATCGCTGAGAGATATACTTTCACTTTACTATGCAGTATACACTTTTACTTTTCCTAACTTTTGGACAAAGGTACTTTAGATTACTTTACAGAGAATTTCTTTCTTATTTTATTTTTATTTTATTTATTAGAATGTTTAACAGTGCCATAATTTGTTTTACAATTCATTTCTATTTTTATACTTGTATTGTTGTTGACTTCATGTTTGCATGTGTTTGTGCAGCCGCAATGGGAGCAATTTCCTCCAGGGTTAATAAAGTCTTCTGATTATGATGGGAAAAAAAGAATTTCAACTGTAGGACTAACAGGACAGGAAATATTGGCCAAAACGTGTTTGTGGGGGGGTTGGCACCCCCATCTGACTGACTGACTTGAGTCGGATGGTCTGAGTAGTGGGTAGGAATTGACATCTTCCTGCCAAATTTGGTGAGCCAAGGTCTTACAGTTTTGGCGGCACATCCAATTTTAGGCAAGAAAAATAATAATAAAAGAAATAAATCCTAAGAATTAAAGAATACCTTTACTCACTGCCCAGCTTATGACACTTAATGTCTGATACGGGAGCAGTCTACAACATACAACAAAACATTTCCATTAGCTCAAAACTATATAGGTTAAACTCAACAGCATTTGTGGACACACACTCACACACCCAAACCCTCCCCAGTCCCAGCCGGCAAATAATCCGAACTTAAACTCAGCCGTTGGCCTGGATCGACGCTCGCGTTCCGTGCGGCTCAAGACAATTAGACTCTTCACTCCAAAACTGGGTCCCGTAATCCAAAGTGTTCCTTTAGTAAGTAATTAACTGCACCACTTAACTGTCACTGTAACTTCTGCATATTTACCACATTGAATAAACTATGGTGCCAGTTCTATATAAATAATACTTTACAACATTCAAATATAATTATTTCTAAAATATTTTTCTTAGTATTTGTGTTTGTGTCTTTCCCTTCTGTGCATATCATTGGCTACAGTCTGCAGTGCAGACGTCTTACCATCAGTGACTTTCAGGGAAACCTGATCTCCAACATCTGAACCTGCACTGATCTTCACACCACAGAAGTAGGTACCAGAGTCCCCAGCTGTCAGATTGTTGATGGTCACAGTGAAGACTCGCTGGTCAGGATCATCTCTGATAGACACATTACCCTCCTGTGGAGAGTCAGTGTGTACTATGGGAGTACATGAACTCACATTATACCATCTGCACCAGTATTTCACATGAGTTTTGTATCTGTCGCCATAGAAACATGGGATGGTGACAGATCCTCCTCTCCATGCAGAGACCCAGTTCACCATGGACACACTTTCAGCGCCTGTGGGGAATAAATAAAGAAATATTTTCCACATCACAGCATCTCTAAATAATACTGCTTGGTTTGTTTAATGCTTGGATTAGGATCATGTATTAGTGTATGTGATCATGTAATACTTGGTGAGTGCTGCTCTCTGACAGCCCTTTCTGACTGTCTTGAGGATTTTAAGATCGGGGGGGGCAATTTTTGTGTAACTAAAAGTCCCAAAAGCCACTGGGAACCATGCAAGTTGAAGACAATGAGTTGGTCTGGAAGCAGGTGACCTAGCTGGCCGATCAGGGCAACATGGAATTTCAGCCACATCAATAATGTAACACAGAAGAGGAAGAGACACTTGTAGCTTCCTGAAACAGCCACATCGACTTGGTAAGTGAGTATGAAGCAGCAGCTCGTGGATGGCTTGGCTCCACAAGGTCACTAATCCTAAAACACTGACTGAAAGACTGAACTTGAAAAATGTGGGAGCATTAGAGTCAATATCACATTCCTCAATGGGCTCTAACACCAGGCCGCATGTGAACAGTTAAGCAATTTTTTTTTTTTAGTACAGGTGACCTGAGGGATGTTAGTCCCTCACATGAAGAAATTGCGAATGTGCCATCAGGGAGGTCAATCGCGGTGGTGAGGGCAGGGCGGAGCCTGGACTCGGGTCAACCTGTCCATCATAGACAGACATAATGTCATTGGAGCTTCTGTGGCTGGTCACGCCCAAAGCGACTCCCATAGTGAAATGCCGAGTGAAGTTAGAAAAAGAACCACCCGTGCTGCTGAAACGACCCCAGTAAGATCAATCACCGGAAAAGCAAAGGGTATAAGAGACAAGGGCAGTTTATCTGCACTGACAGTGTCATTATACTGCTTGGACAATAAAAGGGAAACATTACAGTATCATGAAATATTACAATCATTAATAAATACAAATAACGCAAACTACTATATCAAGCGATTACATTTGCAGGCTCAAACATTTTTTCTTTTAGAATATGTACAAAATGGTACAAAATACTATTTGCAATTTCAAAGACAATGTTACTTCAAGGACCCGTTTCCAAACCTTTTCACAATCTACATACAGCAATTTCTTCCAACGGAGAGAGATCTCTACTCAGTTCCACTGTAATGAGTGACACTCACCTGTGAGCCCAGCAATGAGAAGAAACAGGAGCATCAGAGGATCCATATGTGTGTGTGTCACTGAGCCCAGATCTGGGGAGAGTGACACTCACTTCCTCATCCGCTGCACCTTCACTGTCTCTGTCGTTTTTATTCTCACACACAGCAGGTATAGCAAAGAGGGAGTGGACACTATAAACAGGAAGTGACAAAACCGCAAGGCTGAATGTTTAGCACATCAGCAAGTCATTCCATTATTTTTCCTCCGTGCAGCATAAAATAAACTATCAAAGTACAGAGACTCATTAAAATAAAAAAATTCAGCAGGAGCAAAGATGAGTTTATGAATTACAGTTAATATCTATTAATATTGTCCATCCAGTCACCTGTCTGTCCATCCATCCATCCATCTTCTATACCCGCTTGTCCTGTGCAGGATTGTGGGGGTCCAGAGAACATCCCAGAAGTTATGGGCGTAAGGCAGGGAATAACCCAGGATGGGGCACCAACCCCACACAGGGCAAACAGACCATTCACACACACATGCACACCTACAGACAATATGGTAACTCCAGTTCACATAAGCATGTTTTTGGATTTCAGGCGGAAACCTGAGAACTTGGAAGAAACCCCATGACGACACGGGGAGAACATGCAAGTGCTGGTGGAAAAAATGGAAGTCTTCAGTTTGCTTGGTTTACTGTGTCATTCATGTGACTCACAGATGTTTCTGCAAATACAAATAGTGACATGGAGAACAGAGATGGAGAGGTACTGTAAAACACTGCACTGTGGGCCAGTGCATACTGTCAGAGGCTATTGTTACGGCCCTGCCTGGTAGAGAGGAAGAGACACTGTAAAACACTGCATTGTGGGCCAGTACATACTGTCAGAGGCTATTGTTACGGCCCTGCCTTGTAGCAGCATGGCTGGCTGCTGTTTGCTAACTCATGTGTCCTTTAATGCATTTCCCTCATTGGCTGACGGTGCCTGACGGAGTACAGCTGGGGAGGAGCATTTATCAGCCTTGCAGACTGCAGCCCGCGGTCGGCTCCCTTGTTCCCTCTGCCCCGTTTCTTGTTCCAGGCGTGTTTTATTGTTAGACTGCGGGCAAAGTATTTAGCAGCCATCTCTAGCTTTGCTCTGCATTGCATACATGCGCACCACTTTTACAGTAACTTCCTCATTTTTCTCATGCACATAGTACAAAATAGCCAAATCATTAACATGATGCAGAAGTTATTCTCAGACAGGCACTTAATCTGAAAAGCATCATCATACAGGATGTGAGGGTGAGACTCTGCAGAAACACTGTGTGCTGAATACAGAGGGTCTGACCTCTGGCCTTTGGTTCAGCCTGTATTATGTTTTATACAGTTTGCCAATCATCACTGCAGTAGATCCTTTTAAGCTCTATGGATCAGTACATGAACAACTACGTACAGTGGTACCTTAATTCTCGAACTCAAGTCGAACCTACCAGTTAAAAAAAAATAACCTAGTGCTCAATCTGATCATGAACGATGAACTAAGATAACTTGTACGTGCGGGGAAACGAGTCACACGGCACATCAGTCAGAGGGAACAAGGGGTCACGCTTCGGTCTCAGCCTCGCTTTCGCTGTGATAGCACCATGCATGTTTACACTACCTGAATACATATATTTAGACAGTAAAAATACATTTAGACAATGATAGACAGTAACAGTAATTATTATTGTATAATAAAATGCATTTAAAAATAAAGATTTCTTATTCGTTATTTTAATATTAATAATAAATCATTAATATGTTTAATTATAACAATATTGTTGTTCAGTGTAGGGACGGAACGGAAACAAAGACGCAGACGTCAGGGTATCGGGGAATACAGGGTTTAATTACAGGTAAGGCAGGCAAAAACACAGACAGTCAATACAATGACTGGGGAAACAAACTGAAATGCAGACTAAATACAGAGGAATATTGCCAAAAACCAGAAACAGCTGATCACAGGAGGATTCCACACGGGGTTAACGAGGGGACCTGACACATGGAAGGAGCGAAGGAGCACTTATACCGGTGATCGTTGGTATGCATCGATTATCTGAGGAACAACATATATTGTGTTGTATTGATGCATTTCCGATCACTCGCAACTACAAAAATTCCAGCACTCTCACTTAAAAAAGTCCTATAGAATGGCTGAATGCAATGGGTCCATAATGTATATTTAGACAAGTGAATTTCATTTTACTAACGTTTCATTACGTAAACCAATTGACTGACAGAAATGCTAACCAAAATTAGCACGTAGTAAACCTTTATGAATACAGTGTGAACAATGAATAAGCTCTGGTTTTACGTCACTATCGGCAACGCCTTTACTGAGCCAACCCTTCTGCAGTGGAAAATGGAAGCAAGCTAGAACCATGCTATAACTCATGCCTCTTTGCAGTACGGGTCCGGTGCAACTTAATTGCTATATGCCAGTGGAAATGTGCCATTTGTCCGTCCTGATGGCTTTACTCAGAATATAATCTCTTACCCAACATTAATCCAAATAAGAGGCTGGTCCATTGTCAGGCTCAGGCTCATACACAGTTAAAGGCAAAATTTAATATCTTCAATTAATTTAGTGAACTTATATTCTCCAGATGTGTGACTATTCATTACAGACAGGAAGTGAAAATACGATCATCCCAGAGTAAGTGATTCTCACCTGGAGACCCATCAAAGGAAGAACAGGAGCATCAGAGGTGAGTTATGTGTGTCTCACTGACCTCAGATCAGTGGACATTGGCATTCACTTCCTTCACTGTTTCTATCTGTAACTCAGGAGTCTTGGAGTCCAATGAAAAATCCGCCTTCTCCTTTCTGATTGGCCGATACGAGTTCTGTTCTGTGCCAGTTTTCACCGCCTGATGGCCCCTTTGCCCACATGACCTTTTACAGCAATGGCTGGCTGTGGCATGTGTGGCACTTTAAGGGCAGCCCTGCATTTGCTGAGGAGGCCAGCAACATTGCCACGGGGGGGGTGTCTGGGAGCGGGTGAGGAAGAAGATGAGGCGAAGTGGAGGAGGAAGAGGAGGAGGAAGAGGAGTACCCAGAGTTTATGGCAGCAGGACACTGTGAGAGAGACAAAGTCTAGCAGCTCTGAGACATAGTGACTATAATTAAGTGAGCTGTCCCCCACCACTTCTACTTTCTGTGTGGGGGGGGGACTTCTCCCCTCATGTTGTGATCATGCTCCCCTCCCTCCCCCAACACCCAGATCACTCTGTGCTGTCTAGCTGGACCATCCTTCAACTTCAGGCAGCCTATTGCCTGGGGGTGCGGCGCGGAACCTGATCTGGGCTGACTTCCTTCTCTTAGGAACCCCTCCCTGCTGGATTTCCTGTTACTACATACACCTCCATCTGTGAATTCGATTTTTTCCCCCAGATTAACTTCCTGGTCTAAACACTGTGTGTAATCTAATGCTGTCATACTGCTGTCAGCATGTAATTCATTCCTGTCCACATCACTGACACAAAGTCAGAAATCCATCCTATCAGGGTAAATGAATTCATGCACGCAGCAGTTCAATTGTGATTATTTAGAGCATCTGATGTGACAGCAGAAATAATCAATCCATCCATCCAGAATTTGCTGAAATGTGCCAGTTGTCTGTCTCTTCATCGTACCGAATGGTGACGTGAGAGAGGGAGAGACCCTGCCCCAGAGTAGATGATCCTCACCCAGAGGCCCATCAGAGGAGCCTCATGTGTTTCTCGCTGACCTCAGATCTGTGGGGACGGACAATCACACCTCGATTCTCCATAGCTTGGCTTTGTCTTTTTTGCGCAGATACAGCAGTTACAGGAAAGAGGGATGGGTCACTTTACACATCACACAGGAAGTGATGCAACTGCTGTGATGTTTCATAATGGGGGCCTTTGTTCTCAAATATATTCTGGCTTTCAAAGTTCATCAGTCTTAAAAAGTTACATATCATGGATTTAATATTGTCATTGTTATATGAGTGTGTTGAAATTCTGTTTAAATACTGTGTGTTATAGTCAGATGGTGGATCTATCTGATATTCATCCATTCCATACTGCAGAAGTGGCCAATCATATCCGCAAAAGGCCGGTGTATGTGCAGGTTTTCGCTGCAACTCCCTAATTATGTCACCAATTACAGAACTGATTGGCTGAAGAGTCCTCACACCTGGGTTTGAACAACTGACCTACAGGTTATCCCAAAAACCTGAATACACACCGGCCCTTTGCGGATAAAATTGCCCACCACTGCCTTACTGGAATACCTGGGTTTCTCTTCTGCAGCTTTTTCCTGAAGCATCATATCCCTTTATTAGGGAATCTCCTACGTGTGGCTGCCCTCTAGTGGATAAACAAAATTCTGCTAAATATATCAAAATTCACACCTATGGGCAATTTAGTAACTTTTATTCACCTCAACATGTTTTTGGACAGTAGAGGGTTAGAGGTCATAGGCAATGGTACTAAATTGTGTTTGACCATTTGATTCTTTCTCGTTTTTTTTGGAGCAAAGCCATTTGTAACAATATAGAGTTTTGGGAACCATGATTGTCCAAAGTAATTTATACGTTAAAGTAGCTCATTTAAATCTCACAGCCCACTGTAATGTTTTCTGTTCTATTATATTGCACTGTGAGGTTATTTTGTGCTACATCACAGTCTGAGATGGTCACTGATTGGTGGGATCTGACATACAAACCACATACAATTTACTTGAAGCTTGAGAAATTTTTCAATTTTAATAAAAACTTCAGAACAATACAAGATGTATAGTTATTCATTAAATTACTATCTGTTAAATCAAAAATGACCTCGTATTGGCATTACGTGTGTCATGAAACATTCTTGCACTTTCTGTGTTTGTGTCCTTCCTCCCTGACTTAATGACATGTCACATACTATCCATATCACTGTCTACAGTCTGCTGTACAGGCATCTTACATCAGTGACTGACAGGTAAACCTGATCTCCAATATCTGAGTCCCCAGCTGTCTGATTGTTGATGGTCACAGTGAAGACTTGCTGGTCAAGATTATCTCTGATTGACATTTTACCTTCCTGTGGAGAGTCAGCGTGTACAATGGGAGTACATGAACGCACATTATACCCTCGGCACCAGTATTTCATGTGACCCGTGAATGATATGTCACTAAACTGTGGGAGGAAGTCAGACACTTCAGAGGAATCCGATATAGTTACAGGGAGACCATACAAACTGCCCACAGAGAGCTGGGCCACATATCAAAACCACAAGCCTAGAGGGGTGAGGCCCTCATGCTGCCCCCAGTCTCTACCAGCTAGAGGTTAACTAGCTCCAAACCTACTACAGAGTGAAAGATAAGGCTGATCTTGACCCCGATAAACAGAGACATGTTGCAGTAGCACATGAAGCTGGGTGTTTAGACCCTCTGTCTGTACACACAGAAATGACTGATGGCATCCCAGGTGTCTGATCACATAACCATGCTGAAATGACCCCAGTAAGATCAATCGCAGATCTCACAGAAAACAAAAGGATACAAGAGACAAGGGGAGTTTATCTGCATTTTATATGAGTCTTTCTACTGCTTAAACACTAAATGTGAGATGACAGTATCGCACAGTATTGTTGAGCCAGATGCAACTGTATGTCCCAGAATGCCTGTATGTCCCAGAGTGTGTCTATATAGCCCCTGTTTATATTTGCTAGTGTAAATACTTGTTATGCTGTGTATCCAGTTGTCGAGTTTGCCTTTAACTGTGGTTGTACTTGGGTCTTGCCTGATCCTTGCATGTCTTAGCCATTGTGTAATTACACGCCGTGTGTGTCTTACTGTCCTTAGAATAACTTCCCTGTCTTTCCCTGCCATTCGTGGTCTTGCTGTGCTGTTACGTGAGTGTGGTCCTTTTAATGACTGTGAGTAAAAAGCAGTTTCATGTGAATCCGTGTTAATTCACTGCCGCAATGACTTGGTCTGCCCAGTGCCACAGTATATTTAACTATCAGTCTTATATTATCAATAACCTGATATATGGTACATCTGTAAGAATGTGAAAAGTATTTCCAATATCCAAGACAAAGATGTTTTTACTTAAGACCACCATCATTTTACAACTGACATCATGATATCCAAACTTTATCTGACAGTGTATGAGGAGCAGATCTCTACTCAGTTCCACTGTGATGAGTGACACTCACCTGTGAGCCCAGCAATGAGAATAAACAGGAGCATCAGAGGATCCATACGTTTGTGCGTCACTGATCCCAGATCTGGGGAGACTGACAACAATTCCCCATGTGCTGTCCAGCACATCACAGCATAAGAACTCATGACTCACAACAGGGGCGGGAAATGGGGATGTAGAGGTAGCCCAGCATAGACAAAACATCCGTCCGGTCCTGCAGCCAACCAGCGCTGGACACACAGACGCAGCTTGTTCACGCCGGGGATATGAAGCGGCGGAGGCGTGGGATGGTGGAAGGGAGTCCTTCAGGTTGGGGGAGAGGAGTGCAAGAGAGTCTCGCTGCCTTGTTCTTCGGGGGAGTTGTTGAATGCAGCAGCGGCCTTGGCCAAGGCCAGTGCTGAGTAGGGTGCAGCCAAAAGCAGATAGGATAGAGTTTATTGGGTTTTCGGGCGAGGAGCTGTAATTTCGCAGCTCCTCAATGTCCACGCTGGTCTCCACCATCCAGAATCCTTTGCAGAGCCGTGAGCTTCTCCGTGATGTTATCAAGTCTGCAATCACAGGATTAGCAATAAAAAGCATGTTTTCCCCAGCAACTGTCTGTCTCTTTCATTCTGCTCCCGTGATTCCTCAGTCCACCCATCGCCACAGTATTAATTCTAACACTTCTAACTTTTTTCTTATTTTACGTTTTCTGTTTTAATTCACCATTGTTATTACACACATCCCAAAACACTGTCATGGTTAACGCTGACTCTTATGTGTAAGTAACCCCCCCCATCCCTCACTTACTCACTTTACATAAGGGACATAAAGGGCAGGTGCTCATACATCTTCAGTGGCCCCAGCTGATGCTGAATGATTCAGTTTCAGGGGGGGGGGGGGGGGGGGTTTTTGGTTTTGTGTTGTTGTATTTGTTTTTTTTGT
>JABFDZ020000084.1:17974089-17986486 GCA_019775955.2 Pollimyrus isidori | reverse complement strand
CCACACCCATGTTCCTACCTCTCCAGTTCCCCAGGGGGCGGCATGGAGCTCATCAGCACAGCACGGGGCACTTGTGGTAGGAGGGAGATATGCTTGCATGAACCACCCGTCCCATGTCACATCTCATACTGCAAGCCTAAACCCCCCCCTAACACCGTCTCACGGAATGATCCAGAAGTCTGCTTCCGTCACCTGCAGTCTCGTTCCCACTTTCTCATTTGGATACCACACCCTGTCTTTACTTGCTTTGATGCATCTGAAAATATGGCAGTAGATGGAACAGGAGGGAGACATTCCTGCTCCCTGGAGCCCCTCAGCCCGTCCGTCCAGCCACCAGCCCCCCAGCCCGCCTCCCCTTAGGGGCAGAGATCTGCCTCTGTTTGAACTGGGCTTCTTTCCGAGCCCCCAGATTAGACAGCTAAGAGAACAGCTCCTCAGTAATGCTCTTGTAAGCAAACATAAGCCAGAGTAATTGCCTTCCTGGACCAAATCCCCCCCCACTCATGGTGAGTGCTCCCACCCTCACACACATCGCCCCTATCCCAGGCCTGCTGCTGAAGCACGCTTGTTAACTTCAGAATCTGAGCTCTTTGACTTGGGTGGGGTGGTGAGAGAGGGGAGGTGGCAATACACCAACCTCCCCGTCAAGCTATATAATGTGCAGCCATTCGACCGAAGACACAGGCTCCAGCTTAAAGATGGAGTTCTCCATCTGAGCTCACAAGAAAAAAATGAAAAGCAAACTGCAAGCTGGGGCAACTTCAGTATGCCCCCAATACTGAAGTAACCTGCCAAGATGCTTCCAGTGCAACATCCCATAATGTCAAACCAGGGTTAAATGACAGCACAGAGGAAGTTGCACAGAGTGCAGTTAAAGGCAGATGTTTCCAGGGCAACCCCAATACCGAAGAGGTTACATGAAGATACCGCATAAGACCCTGCCGTACTTCAGAGGATGAGAATATAAATGTTTCAGGAATATGAAGTTTTCAGTCTCCACACTCAAGCATCAGCTCCTGGTGGGTGTTGGGTCTTCGGGAAGCCCAGTGAGATCACACCCGGCGTCCCACAGGAGATTCTAAGGCAGGCTTTCCCAGTTCCAGTCCTGGAGGGCCAATCTGCAACGCAGATTGCAAACTTCTCTGCTCAGACACACTTTATTAAATTGACCAGGTTTAGTGGGTGTGTCTGAGCAGGGAGACCTACAAACTATGTTGCAGACTGGCCCTCTTCGGCTGGAACTGGGGAATCCCACTGCCAGGGTTCGAGCTTCAGCGAGTTAATAACATTCACCAGGTTCTTGGTATAGAATATGCCATCCGGGGAACCCCCGCCACCCCCGGCCTATAAAGTGGGTAAATAGACAAGTGGATGTATTATTCCAGAGCAAAGGCCCACGGTTGACGGTTTGGTTTCAACATTTGTAAGGACAAAATCAGCTCCGAATCCCACCGGCCCCCTAAACATGCACAGTGCTGTGCAGTTCTTAGAAACCCCCGACCCCTATGGCATCCTGCGGTCCATGGCCGGGCGCCCTTATTTAACTCAGGCGCGCGTTAGGTGCTTGCATGCCGATTAATAATGGAGGCCTTGCACCTCTGTGGAGGAGCAGCTGGTCTAAAGCCGGAATCTGGGGTTTTTAGGGAATGAGTCAGTCACAAGCCAACAGACAACAGCAATTAGTGACTGACTCACATCCATAAAACCTTGTCTGACGATTGGCTGTGCAAATAATGGCGAGGATATCACCCGGTTTTTAGTAAACAGCACCCCCTGCTGGCATGGATGTGTGAGATACCCCATTGCCCTGACCATGACTGGGATTTCAACTAAAATCCATCTGCCCACCTGCACAATGAGGCCCTGTAAGACGCTGCAGCCCAACCCAATTGCTGCTCTCCTTCCATAAGAATTCTGTAGCCACCCCCAGGCCTTCAACCTTTACTGATAAAATTAGTTGACGATGCTGTTTCTGTAAAAGTGCCTTCAGCTCAGGGCCGCTCTGGTGGGGGATGGATGGCGTCACATAAAGCCAAGCTCTTCCAAGTTTTTAAAATAGTTTCAGCTGTATCTTTTCTCAAAATAGAACTCAAGCAGTCATGCTACAGAAAAGTTGTACAATTTGCCTCAAACTGTAATTAGCATTGTTATGACGTCTGTGTCTGGGATAATCTCCTATATCTATGCTCAAGTACTTACACGTGTGTGCTTGTGCACATCTATATATAAATATCCATATGTACCTAAAGACAAATTGCTTAACATCGGGAAACGCAATGCTAATTGTGCTGCGACCCTCAACAATGTGCCGCCGGTAATTATGACCTGTCAATCACACACCATGGGGTGGAGTCAATGCTATGCCTACTGCTCCCTGACTGATTAAAGATTGACAGGAGCTTGCGGGACACCCTAGTGGATTATGGGAGGTGGAGGGGCAGAGCTTGGTTTACAGTGATTCCGAAGACCATAGAGCCAAGTCAAAGGCACATGCCGGATGTCGGAACATTTTCAGAACGTTTTCAGAAAGATATACAAGGCTGCCATTGTGATCACGTGATTTCTGCTCCTCACCGACCTAATTTGGACGTTATACTGGGAGGCTGGTCATTTGTATGGCACTGGGGACATTGACAAAGCTTGTCACTGTGTCTTCCAATCGCAGGTGTTCCCTCTGGCCCTCGGAACGTCATCTCCGTTGTGAATGAGACCTCGGTGGTCCTGGAGTGGAACCCGCCGCGAGAGACAGGGGCCCGTGAGGACGTGGTCTACAACGTGCTGTGCCGCAAGTGCCGCTCGGACCGGCGGGCGTGCTCGCCGTGCGACGACAATGTGGAGTTCGTGCCGCGGCAGCTGGGCCTCACTGACACGCGCGTGTTCATCAGCAGCCTGTGGGCACACACGCCCTACATGTTTGAGATCCAAGCTGTCAACGGCGTGACCAGCAAGAGCCCTTACCCTGCCCAGCACGTCACCGTCAACATTACCACCAACCAAGCCGGTCAGTAGCCCCTTCAAAACACTCACAGAGAAATACACTACTCACAATGCGTCAGTCACCTGATGCACTGCCTGTAACCAATCAGCATTTCTCACAAAGTCCTTACAAGCCTCCATAATTTCTACATATCATTATCACAAAACAATAAAACTCCTTTTCATAACACACTTTAGTAAATCTTCTACACCCTGCCCACCCACCCAGTCAAATAAAACCAGCAGATTAATGTAAACTGTTAACTGTCCTGACCTTTGGCTCTATCGCTGCAGTAATTATATAAACACATTGCCTTTGATAACATGCCTGGTTAAATTTTGCTATTCGGGTCTTCCAGGAATAAACCTTTTATGTGTGAATGAGTAGTGTCATAGAGACTACTGTAAAGGTTCAACAATGACTACGTGTTGAGGATCCAAGCAGGACTGGAGACGAGCATCTTTCACTTCACTAAAGAATGTCAAGAGGGTCCGTGATACTCAGAATCTAGTTACTGAGGGAAGCAGCATCACATGATCCCTGAAAGGGCCTTTTCTCACTGCTTCTCCTCCAGAAGCTAACTTCCTGCTTTAGCTGACATCCCAGTGTACCTCACAACCTACTGTAGGGCTGAGTCTCAGTATGCATACTTGCCTGTACTTTGCCTTATGTGTTCTCGTGTACCCATTTTACATCATCTTCTATTGCCCAATAGCAGGTCCAATAATAAGATCATGAGAACAGAGGATGGTAAAAATCCCTGAATGTTAGTCTTGCTCCACCCTAAATATCAAGGATGCATTGGGTACATCTTTTCCAAATAATAAAAATCCCACGATGCTTTGTGTGCTGTTGCAATGGTAGAGGAAGTAAGCACAAGCCATAACTGTTCAACCTTAATCGAAATTATCTTAATTGGAATTTGTGAATTGAATTGGAGGTTGTTCTTGGAAGGTAAGTGTGCAAGACCGGTCTTGCCAAGACCACAAGTGCGATCTTTGCATTTTTGGTATTGAGATTCACCCGAGGCTCACTTCTTGGTGTAGCTCACTTCCACGTACTGTACAGCTCACTTCCTAGTGTAGCTCACTTCCTAGTGTAGCTTACCTGAAGGTGTAGCTCACTTCCTAGTGTAGCTTACCTGAAGGTGTAGCTCACTTCCTGTACGGTACACAGCAGTTAGCAAAGTTCATCATGTGGCCGCCTTCACCTTCGAGTCCCGCTGTGTGTTTTCAGAAGGCCACAGCCACCCCTCACCATGGAGGAATTGGAGCTGCGACGGGCAGGCTGTAGTTTCAAGGCCTGAAGTAAAGTGCTGAGGATAGTGAAAATGAGAAGGATAATGACAATGAGGATGATGGAGACGACTGGGTTGGCCGTACTCTTACAAATGCTTTGTCTTTGGGCTTTCAGTAGAGGACTTATCTTCTGGGTGCTGAAGGCAGTCTCAGAATAGAGCAGGGGGTTGGGGGGCTGGTTCAGCTGATGGAGGACAGGAGTGGAGACTAATCACACAGTGTTCTCAGTAAGAAGACCAGCTATCTGTGTGGATATCTTCGTGGATCTCTAGCTGTTTTTATCTGTTCTACTGCTGATACCCAGATAGCCAGCATGCATGCCTTGCCCCCACCCCCACGACTGATCTTAGATGTGTGTCCCAGTAGTACAGGCTGACCCAAGGGACCAGAGGGGGACACTACAGGAGCAGAGCTGGAACCAGGACACTGGCTATTTTTACACTTCATCCACGTTTGCGATGAGATGGCGGCAAGTTATTTGTAAATAAGCATATCCACTGTTTCATGAGGATGTTATAAGAATACTGTTTCACACTGGGCCCCTCCAGGACCTCTGATGCATACACAGTACAGTATTAAACACTCCTCTCTACATCGACAGGGTCGGGTTGGGTTCCGGGACACAGGACAGCCGAGTTCAAACAAAGCGCCTGTTGTCTTTTGGGAAAAATGGCAACGCGGGAATGGGTCACAGCCCAAGGAGACTTGGGTAAAATGTGAAAAAGGCAGACTAAGGAGAGCCCATAAATCGAACGTGATGACGATGCTATTACCCCTGTGTGAAGCACTGACCTGCAAGCGTGCCTCAGACTCCCCTCCCCCAAATCCCCCCCGATCACGAGGAAGTCAGTCCAAATCACTGCTGCTGTTTTGCCATAGTAAAGGGGTAAGTGGCCCCAATCCGTGTGCCTTCAATGTACTGCACGCAACTCAGACTTAAGTGACAGAAGTTGGTTAGTGATGTAATACATTGGCATATAAGGCAGTCATGATTATTTGACCGGGACTGGGGTTTAATGTAACTGCCAGGTCCAGGGGGCAGAATTCCTGCATTTCAAAAGTGCCCTTGTCCTGATCTGACCCCTCCCACTCCGAGTCTGGGAGAACATGACTGCCACTGGCTTTAATATGCATTCATGAGCCCCCGAATGGTGCAACCTCACATTTTATATATACGCTCAGCAGTTGGAGGGCATTTGTGTGATGTAGAACTGCCAGTTTGGATTGAGTGGGAAATTGGCACCGGGCCTTTTACCTCCCCCACCCCCCGCCAGGAAACAGGAGTACTAGAGAGTAGGCAGAGGTCAGGCATGGCGGTCTCTGTAGCTGAGAAATCCTGGCAGGGAAGCTGGAGATCTATAAGATCCTCCATAAGCTCCTGTTTTCCTTCCCAAAAGTGTGTGTGTTGGGGGGTTTGAGGACCAAAATCTTCCCAAAGTGTAGTAAAACCTGAAATTTCCCTAATATTGGGGACATCTTTTGAGGTCCCCATTTGGATAACCTCAGTTTTATGAAAATCTGTGGATGCAATCAAAAAAGTAAAAATGCCAAAAGTCTTGTATTTGGGTTGGTTACTTACGGTTAAGGTTATGGATGGGTAGAGGTTAAGGGTGCCATGATTAGAATTAGGGTTTTTCCCATAGGAATGAATGGATGGTACCCATTTAGATGGGTACCCTATGTGTGTGTGTTCCCACTAATGAAAAGTCTCCTATTTTTTGTTAATGGCTATGTTCTGAAGGTGGCATGGCTGTACAGTGGTGAGCACTGTTGTCTCACACCTATGGGTTCAGGGTTTGTGTCTCTGCCATGACTCTAAGGGTTTGGTGTTTGCATGTCATCATGGAGATGCTCTGGTTCCCATGCGAAGGTTAATTAGAGTTAATTAGAGTTTCCTAATTGTATATGGCGAGTATACCCTGTGATGGGTTAATGGTCCATCTTGGGTTGTTCCCTGCCTTTTTCTCCTGGACCCACTGTGACCCTGTAGAAGGACAAGTGGGTTCAGAAGATGGATGGTATTGTTATTATATAACCACGGGCTTCCTACTTCCTGTAGTGTGATTTCTATGTTTTTGGGGAACTGATTCCTATTAACTGGTAAGCAGCTTCCCATTTTTAATAGAGACACTTCCTGTTCTCCAGTGCACAGCTTCCTGCTCTATAGCTAAGGCTTCACTAAACTGGGGGAACTGCTTCCTGTTGTTTGATTGGCAGCTTCCTTTTCCGTAGTGAGCCGCTCTGTGTTTACCAGCTTCCTGTTCTCTGGTGGTGAGCTTCCTTCCCTTTGTTGAGTTCTTACTTCCTCCATGAAAAACAGTTTGCGTCTTGCCAATACACAGATCCTGGCCTCACATCATTTTTTATTCTTTTTTTTGTTTCTTCAGTGTAAGAAATCGCCAGTTCTTTGTGTCTATTCAATGTGAAGTAATGTGTGATTCATGATAAAGACGCACCCTTGCTGAAAATTCAAATCAAAACCAACCATTTGAAATAAACAAGTAATACAAATACGAATTTTAAATGTACGAACAGGATTTAATTCAGAAGACAGGATTTTCTAGCATTTAAATGAACAATGTCATGAGTTAAATGCTTTTCTGTCTCCAGTAAAGTGTGACTAATCCCCCCTATTCTATGCATGTAAACAACAATTTTTTAATCCAGTTTCTACTTTTTCTGGACACATCTCCCGCTGACTTGGAACGAATAACACATTAATCTGCAAAGCCAAGAATTGCTTCACTTTTGGAATTCTTAAAACACGCACTTCTGGGATAGACGCTGAACATCGCAATTGACATGAAGACCACGGCCTCTGTTTTGGCTCAGTGAGGCACTGAGAGGTTCGAGATAAGTGACATGTTGAGCAAGGGGAGCGATAACATAAATGATTGTGGAGGCGTATTTTATAGCGTCAAATTAGTCTGGGTGAAGGGTTGTCAACCTTGCTTAATTGTAATGGTCATGTGTCAATGTCTATTGGGATGTATCTGCGGTATGTTTTCATTAACCCAGAACAAGAAGTGAGATACGCACAGCTGTATTTGTGCCTGTCACTTAGCTATTTAGCTTTTCAACAGATGCACGTATGTGGCGAAACATCTTAAAGATTTAAATTTTGTACCAGGTATTTTTCATAATACAAGTGCTTTATACAATTTTACAAATAGGGAGATCAGTCTTTGACCACGACACCAATCTGCCTCTTGACTGAGATTGGTCTTTCGTATCCCAGTGTTATGGACCCTTGATGTACAGTTGTCCTTTGAAATCTTGGTACCCATCCCAGGACTTTCCTTGCCGGTCCCAGGCGTTGGACGCTGTGATATTTGTAGATGTGTGGAGTAGCTTTGCAATGGAGCATTCTGCCGCTGTGTGTCCTTATTGCCCTGTCGGGTTGCCACAGCGACTCTCCAGCTGCCGAAGGAGGAGACGGTAAATATCTCCGATTGTCAGGCACAGCTAATAGCCTAAGCGAAAGTGTCCCGTTTGACAGACTAAGTGCCCCCTTGACAGATGGATCTAGAACCAGTGCCTATTCCCATCATCGACAGTCTGGCAGGTGATGAGGTGCCATCTTGGTTTATCTGGAGGGGGGGCACCATTGTAGCCAGGTAATTGCACGCCTTGCCCAATGGGAGATTTCATTGTAGGGGTTTGCCGCATCGAATGGCTGTTGTCTCAAGGTGGAGACAGGGATCTGAACACGTAGAAGACCACAGATGTGCTGGACTAGAGGGAGGGTGATGGAGGAAGAGGACTCCTGACTTTCTTATTTGGTCCATCTCAAATAGCCCGGGGAGAGACCCCAGGTCGAGTCTGACCTCCTGCCAGAGCTGGAGAACCTTCTGAACACTGTGTTGGGTGGACTCTGAATCTCCAGTAAAGGTAATTGGTGGATAGAATTATCATCATCGTCGTCCGGAATGAGGCCAGTCAGCCACCCCCTCTTCCAGAGCCCGTCTCTCGTAATGCTGTCATTTTTTAAAAAGTCACGGATACGCTATCATTTTTTTTTTTTTTTTTTCTGAAGATGATAAAGCGTGTTGTTTTCAGGAAATATTTCAGGACCATATTCTCGGGAAATGCGTCAGTATAATTAGTGCAGATGATTAACTACTAATGGGATAAATTAATCCGAGGATGTGGGATTGGGTTTGACAGTCCTTCACTAGAAGGTTGGATGTCATATAGATTAACGTGAGATGACAGCACGTTAATTAGCATATGTCGTGTGGATAGGGAGGGGGCAGCTAGGTTGTGTGTGTGAAGAGCCTGTGGCTGACCTGTGCATAGATAAAGCTCTCCTGGGGACCAATTTTGGCCCCTCCTGCGAAAACAGCCAGCTGTCTGGCATTCTGAACCATTGCTAGTGTCTAACTGAGCTGCAATTCCTCCTTGGCAAACACCCTAGGACCCAGCCCCCCGCACATCTTCTAACGCTGCTGCTATTTTCTGAGAAGGACCAAGATGGTGACCGCTGATTGGTCAACGGTCAAACTCAAACACATCATTTAAGCCAACTGAGACTGTTTACAAACAGAGGGATCATGGGAAGTACGATCCTGCCAAAATCATAAGACATTCTCAGAACGATTTAGGCCAATTCTGGGTCTAGCCAAGAACTGTTCTGTGGAAATGCTGCATCCTGTGTTTGTCTGTGGCTCAAAAGTTAGCAAGCAGCTAAACGGTTTATTTTGTAAAAGATATGGAAGTTCTTACAGACAGTTGCACACGTAGCTGCTTAGCATCCATTTAAGAGGAGGAAAAAATATACTTTCCATTAGCAAAATAATGCACTGAAGAGTTCTGTTGAAGGCAGGTGTCTATGAATATTCACAATCGGTGTGCCTGCTAATTGTTTGGTTCCGATTCAGGGTCCCATCAATATGCGATTGCAGCTGCCAATCGTGCTGTGAGCTCATTAATATTGATGAGGGTGGGGATGGGGGGGCGGTCCTTGGCCGAGGACAAAGAGGTGCTGCTCTGTGTTTTGATGGAACCCTCTTGCGTTGGTGTGAACAGGTGCCTGAGAAGGTGCCCGTTCAGGCTGATGCTAATGTGACACTGGGAATGCTGGGTAGTTTCATGTTTTGAGGCCATTAGATAGTGAAAATAATGTGGGATTGGTGAGCAGATAAGCAGGTAGATCAGGTAGCGTAATAAAAACTCGAATGTTTTTCACCTTGCCTAAAATCTGAAGGTGCACTGGGTGGGGTCCTAAGAGATTCTGTGGAGCATCTCAGAGTTCTTTGTGTCCAATCCATCACACAGCGTCCGTTAGCAGCAGGTGTGTTGGAAGCTGGCTAACGAATTGGAATCTGCCCCAAACCAGCCAAGCAATCATAATCCACACAGCTCCCGGTGGGAGTAGGGGGTGCGGCGTTCTTAGTTGCTGGTCATCTTTATGAACATTTCATCTGTGTCAGCAGTCAGGGGGAGGATACTGTGGGGTGGGTCGTCTCAAAAAGTAAAGAATCCCCTGATCGACTCAGACGGAAAAATGAACAAGGCATCCTCATAGGCCTGGGAGACCAAGCAGAAAGACATCAGTTTTAGGGACAGGTAACATGGACAGGTCCCTAGACGGGTCCCCAGGAAACATACTGTAATATTACCATCTGAGATTTGTAAGTACTTGAATTATTCCTGCGTCGATTTTGTCTGGTCTGACCTATGCTGTGCCGTATTTCCCTCGGTTATGCTAAATCATGGCCGGAGATGAAGGATCCTGAGCCAAGGTAGGGTAGGAGACATGGGTAATCGCCAATGGGAATAGAGAGGAGGTAGGCGATGCAAAAGAAAGTGACTTTTGAGGGCCGCAGCGAAGAAGATGATCATATCAGCTTCCAACTTCTGCTTTAGAGGAACAAAGGAGTTTGTTTACCTTGCTTTCCAGTCTTTTATCCATTTTTCCAGACCAGTTGGAAACATGCGATCGTGCACCGCTGGCCAAGAGGTTATTGGCCTTAACTGGCGCCGTTCAGAATGCATGGAAGCTGGTGAGGGCGATGAGCACCCAGTCCCACGGGACAAAGGGGACACCTCTGGGGAGCACGTTTGTGGGATGGATCCCGCTCTGAAAAACAGGCAGCATGGATGTGTCCGGCGTCCATGAAAAAGAGGCGCCCCCTAGCTGCAGTTAGTGAATTTGTGTGCAAGTGAAGGTTTACAGCATGTCAGTATCTACTGCCCAAAGGTGCCCAGCGTGCCAGCTGGCTCCGTTTACAGAGCTGGAGTGTAAAAGGGGCCAGCTGGGGCTTGGGGGGGGGGCTGACAGAGGGGGGTTCAGGTTAAGCCAGGGATGTAAATAGACTGGCTCTTAGCTTATATGCCGCTTTGCTTTTTTTGCTGTGAATTGCAGTGCGCTGTGTTTATTTTGTTAATGGCATTTACTTTCTGTTTTTTTCTTTTTCGGACATTTTTATGGATGTGCTTCTGTGCTTATTAATAATAAAGCTTCAGTTTAAAGTCCTGCCATTTCTGAAATACCACGGACTGTGTGAATGCGTATGTGTGACCATATATGTGTGTGTGTGTGTGTGTGTGTATTTGAAGGGTGTTGCTAGAGAATTTGGGCCCCCTAGTCCAGACCGATCCAGTTATTTAACAAATCTATTGTCTTAAGAAATGTTCCCCAAAATGTTATAGAAACCTGTGTCTTTGATGTTGTAGGGACCACTTTACAGGTGCCCCCAAAGATCTTTGAATGCAATCAAAAAAGTAAAAATGCCAAGAATCTTGTGTTTTGTTTGGTTACTTATGGGTAAGGTTGGGGCTGGGTAGGGGTTAAGGTCGTCATGTTGGGGTCAGAGTTTTCTCCATAAAGATATAATCTCCAACTTGTTTGTGTTTCTCTCCATTTGCATGCCTTTCTGCGCGTTATGTTTACCCGTCTGTTCATTTACGTGTCCTCTGTTTGCGCCGGGCTGTTTACTGTGCTTCTATGTGTGTGTGAGCGTGCAGGTGCACGTTTCTTTGTGTATGTGTGTGTGTGCGTGAGACCACACCCTTAGTTCGCGTGATGCCTGGTCAGCTGGTCGCAGCCACACCAAGCTATCTCAGCTGACTTTAGCAGAGAAGGTAAGGTGCAGTGGAAGGTCAGGGACCGGGCCTCCAGCTCTGCTCTCATTTTGGGCGTTTGGTTACTCACGCTGGTCTCTCTCCACTGAAGAACACTGCATGGGGCAACTTAGCCGCAATGTCAGATTGCAGTATGAGGGGTGGGAGGACCGGACTGCTTGTGTGTGTATGTGTTCCGGCTTGTGATTGGCTCACACACAGGCTGAAAATGACAGTTGAGGGAAGAGGTGCATCCTGACTCAAAGATGGGCTGAAAATAACAGCCCTGTAGCTGCTTTCTGGTACATATTCCATTACCTGTGAATGTGTGTGTGTGTGTGTGTGCGTGTGTGTGTGTGTGAGAGAGTGTATGTGCCTGGCCTTGTGTGTTTCTGTGTGTCTGGTTGTGTTTGTACTGTGTCTGTCTGTGTGCATTTCTGAGTGGAGCTGGAATCAAACCCCACTCCACGTGTGCAGATAGCAGCGTGTGTGTCTGTGCGTGTGTGTGTGTGTGTGTGTGTGCGCATAACAAGTTACTCGCCTGCAGGACATTAATGTAACCAGTGGAAAACACCTCCTCTGCCACCTCACCCCAGTCCAACCACTGACTCATGCGTAAACCCGCCACCCCACCATGACCATGGCCTGCTTACATGCAGCGTGAGGCTTGGGGGAGGTGGGGGCAACAGGAGTGTCAGCTGTCAGCTGGCTCATTAAAAGAAAAACCACATTGCACCCAATAGGAGCGCTGAGCCTGTATTACACCCCCTGGTGGCAAATAGTTTAATGGCCTGACACAAAAACTTTTAAGGTGGAAACACCAGACATCAACAGTGGGTTGACCACCTTAAAATGGGCAGCCGCCCGTCAGTGATTAACCAGAAAGCTACACAACTAATCGAGGGGTGAGCACGTCTAAGGGGAGGAGATTACCATTAATTGTTTTCCTGCGTTTGTCTGTTTATGGGTTACAGTCACATTCGTGGGGGGCGGGGGGGGGGGGGGGGGGGGGGGGGGGGGGGGGGGGGGGGGGGGGGGGGGGGGGGGGGGGGGGGGG
>JABFDZ020000084.1:17921666-17932331 GCA_019775955.2 Pollimyrus isidori | reverse complement strand
AGCCCAGACTACCTTAAATCTGACAACTTATCCAGCTAAGCAAGAAATCCTGCTTCCTGAAACAGGCCCCTGGTATGTCACCCAGCCCATCCCCCAAAACACGTTCATGATGCCGGTTTATGAACTTCAATTCCAGTAACATATTCACTTCACCCTATGTGTAATGTGCGTTTAACAGTTTAACGGGCATCCGTGCAGCTGCTGATGTCACTTGCGGAGCTGAGCTGAGGCAGTACAGTGATAGGAGGGAACAGATGGCTGTCGCGCGGAATGAAACGGCAAACACGGTGACGGTCGGGGGACCAGGAGCCGTGATTCCAATATGCCGAGGTCTCGGGTTTAATTTGCCGTCTAATAGCTTTTGACGTTTTGTAAATTGCGGCACAACAAGGACTGCAAAGCCAACACACATTTATCTCTGCAAAACAATATATTCCTCATCCTGCTAGGAAGGAAAATCCAGTTATGCGGGCTTCACACATATATCACTGAGAAACACAAATGCACACACGACGTTTTTTTAGCTAAAAAACAATTTATAGAATGGTAGGTCAATGCGACAGTCACGTGTAAACCCACAATGTCACATGGCTCTGTTGCGATCTTTGTTGTGCAAAGGGATAATTTTTTCATAACTTTACAACAGATCGCTGCTAGGGGGAAGCTAGCCAAATGTCAATCTTCGTTTTTCTGTTTTTGTTTTGGAAATCTGTGAGCATCGCATGCAAAAGTCAGACAAGGTTGGATGCGACCAAATGGATTTTCACTTCCCTGAGGACCCTATGAAATTTAATTAGGATATATTTAATTACCAATGTATTCATCCACTCACACACAGGAATCATGATGTCAGAGAGCAGTGTGACCCCCTCCAGGTCTTCTGTGCAGCTTGGAAAATGGAAAAAGTGTGAATGTGGAACCACAGTTGGGGAAAATGCCCCCCCCTTCCCCGATTGAATCACTAGTGTGGAGTGTGGGGCAGGGTTAGTGAGTTTGCTAGGTGAGAAGGAAAACAGAGGCAAATGAAACAGAAAAAAAAACATTAGAACTATAAAGTTCAACTTCTGAAAATCACAAAGTCAACTTGAGTTCCACTGGCCTTTAAAAACACCCACAGCATATTGAGTCTGTGAGGCAGTTTTCCAAAGGCCTCCCAGTTAAGTACATTTCCACTCTTTTACCACCCGTGGTTCAATCTGACCTTTCTGCAGTTCCTGGAAGAGCATCCAGGCGATACGCTGCCCGATGCCTCCACCTTCCAGCTGCCACCTCTGGACTCGCTGCTCCAGGGGATGCTGGAGGTACATCATCATGTGATAAATGGTTCGTGTGTGACATGAATTTTGAAGCCTACTGTGGGCCTAAGTTCTAAAATGCAAAGCTTCGAGTGAGTTTGTATGTAACAGCAGCTAGATTAGTCTAAATTAGTATCACAACAGGCTAGTTTACAAACTTGGACAGTGTTCCAGTACACTAAGAACACAGCCTACAGTCTTTCACTATTGTGTCCAGTATCATACAGCAATGGGAAAGAGGTACCAAGATTCCATTATTACACCAAGGGAAACGGTTATCAAAATTTTATTATTTCACCAGGAGAAACTATTACCAAGATACCATTCCAATACCATGCACTAAGGAAAAGCGTTACCAAAATAACATTTTAGCATTGACATTCACAAAGGGAAAGAGTTACCAGGATTCCATTTTTACGCCAAGGGAAGAGTTACCGAATGCCATTATTCCATTACCATACACAAATGGAAAGAGTTATCAAGATTCCATTGTCCTACCAAGATACCATTATTTCACACTATCAAATAGCCTGATGTGGCAGTGCTGAAAGCCCTGCCTCCTGACCGGATCCCACAGGGGGCCACATGATCCCTCAAGGAAGTTTCACTTGGCACCTCTCAGCCAGGATACCGCTTAACTGTCAGGTGACCTTTGAACAGGAAGATGTAGCTTTAGAGTCTCCCCAAAGCATGAGATAAACTGGATTTGGTCATGGGAAAGCCCCCCGGGAAGGAAAATGAAAGTGAGGTTCATGCTTCGCAGGGGGCTTTAATTAGTTTCTCCCATAGGGGTAGGGGCTGGGGGTGTCCTGGAAGGGTCTCCAGTACCCAGCATGAATAAATCCCTTGCTGAGCGCCTCTCCAAGCGGGGTCCTGTCGATTTCTGCTGGATCGATGGAAAATTTTCCCACCATGAATGCAGCTCAAAATGTGACTGATCTCGGCCAGGACGCATGCCTAATTAGGATCTACAAAGGGATCGCTTGTGCTTGAAAGGCAGCCCAGATCCTCTCACATCATAGATGTTTTCCTGCGGTCAAGGACCTCCACCTCAGTGGGCCTCAAGTACTTATAAAGTCACATCATGCTGTTGCTGTATTACATCATTCAATATCCATCCACCATTGCATCCATCTTCCAAAACATCTCATCCAGTGCAGGTATATCATTGGGTGGGAAGCTGGAGGGAGCACATTTCAAACTGGATTTAAGGAAGCACTTCTTTACGCATCTAAGTAGAATTAGGTAGGTAGCAAACTTGTACAGGAGTAATTACAGACCAGGAAAAGCTACACGAGTCGGTTTGACATAAAAATTGGGATTTGAAAATCACATGTATTTCATTTCTATTCATTGATGCTCGGAGAAATGATGCTGATGCAGAGCGCCCGTCACTAACGGATACGGGCATCAGATGGCACAGCCAAGCTGACGCTGCCAAATAAAAGCCAATGTGCCAAACCGTCACTCTCTGTCGCCCCCGGTCATGCCTGCTGACGGGCACCGACTCACGCCACTGCCTGCCCCCATCTCCTATAGCCACCCCCCCCCCCTTTGTCATCACCGGTGCTGTTTCTGTCTTTCCTACAGGCTGTTATCAACAATTTCTGAGTGGTGGGAGATTCTGAAAAGAAAAAGCTGCCAAAAAAGTGTCCCCTCTTCCACAATGAAGTGACACAATTGGCCAGTCGCCAAAATTCAAGGATAATCAGGGTTAGCAAATTGCATTCTTTAATACATTAACGTTAACTGATGGCCCTCAGTCAATGAGGTCTTTTCAGTGATTAAAAGCAGGTGATTTTTAGTTGACTGGCACTATAAAACCTAAACACAAAAACACTGTCAGAGCCCTGACAAGAACCCTTGCGTTTCCTGTGTATAAAAAAGTGCCCAGCACACAGTGTTTCTCAACCTGGGAGCTGGGAGGTAGCAAAAACGTGGAGTGGCTGCGGGTCTCCGGCGACCGGATTGGGAAAGAATGGCGTAACGCTTTATTACTTAACCCCCAGGAGTCCGCAGGAGACGTTGAAACCATGAATAGAAACATTCTCCACCTCTACTCTAGAAGACTTTATTAAAGGGGAGTCTCAGGATGAGAGGAGCATTATGGGTAACGTGGAATGAATTCCCGTTGAAGCCTTCAGCATAAGGCGGGCCACTTCCACACAGAGCCACGATGCTCCTGAAGACAGAATAGATAATTTAGTGGTGGGATCATGCAGGCTTTTGGGAACGACTTTGCTTCTGTGATTGTCAGATATTTATTTGATATCCTCTTTGGCATACAGGGGGCGCTGGTTAACCCCAGAAGAGGCTACTGATATTTAACAGAGATGTGTTAATAAATATTTCATGCAGTCTTACATGAAAATGTGTGTGTGTGTGTGTGTCTATCTAGACTACCATACCCTGGATCGCCATAACCAGGCCATGACAGGCACCTTCAGTAATCCGCAGACTTGGTTCTTATTATATTGGCTCTGCGCAAACTGGACAGGTAATGAATTCCTCAAAACTGCATTATTTCCAAAATAATATAAATCAAAATCTCACACTTAGAGGTAAGTGCAGCTCATAAATCATCACATTCAATAGATTCTGAGCACAAATTTACAAATGTGGTTTATTTATGTTTGGGGAAGTGTTGAATTTCATTAGTCCTAGTTAACAGTTCTATACGCATGGCTGAAATAATTGATTTAATTACGCTACTTTTCACAGGCAGGACTGATAACGCAGACAGAAAAGACACGTGTCATCACGGTAGTGCTTGCTGTGCTTAAACTCTTTACATATGTGTTTTCATGCTTGATTAATCCTGATACGTGACTGAATTCCTTGGAAAGTGTGAGATCGATGGCATGTCTGATAGAGGGTCGCAAACAGAGAATACGCCCCCCTGCCCAATCTATATAGCAACTTGACTCTGCGGTTTTGCAGCCATTATCCTAATTTTGCGTTTAAAACTAGGACCATCCATCAATCTCGCTTTAAGGTCACCTGTCACTTTCCCATCCAGGACTTCTTACATCCCCACTGAGAGAGAGGATTAACCCTCCTGAGATATGAAATAAAGAATAAACTTTCCTCACCGCCTTCCGCACTGTGAAGGACTGGTACGGAATCACAGAACCCGGCTCGCCAGGAGCCTGGGCTGATCTCAAGTCAGTTTCTAAAGGCTGTAAAAATGCTCGGAAAGTCATTTTTCAATTTCACACCCTTGAAGACGATGGATTTGCACGCAGACGTGCAGAAATATCTGGCTTCCTTTATACGCCCGTGTGGGTTTTATATGAAACGGGATATGTGCGCATTCTGGCAGGCCCGACACGTTACACCTGACACCCCCGGAGAGGACACGGGGTCCTGCTGCGCGGCTGCCCACCCGCTTGCCTGCACGTTTGTTCGCAGCCATGAATTATTTACTTATTAGTTACGACTTAGCAGAACGGCGGCCCATCATGAGGGACAGCTGAACAGACGGTGGCATTTTTATCAAAGGAATTTTATAGAAACCTCCTTTTTATTACTATTTTTTGTACATTATAATAAAAAAAAATACTTGCCAGCAGGGTGGCTCAGTCGGTGGGGCTGTCACCTCACGCTTCTGGGGTCATGCCTTTGAATCCTACCCCTCCTCAATTGAAAAAAAGATTCTGCTGTTACCAATTGCATGCCAGCTGGGCACCTTCTGTGTGACCTATTTTAATGACGAAAGCCGCATTTTGGACGGTTTTGTTTCCTCACTGCCCAACCCCCCCCCGAACACAGTTGTCGGCTGAATGTCATTGGCTGGCCACTCCTGAACTGAATACTGTGGATGCGGGTGGGAATTGCCACTGTGTAGGACATGCTGGCGGACGTCGGAGGTCACATGTTCAATCCTCTCTCGATCAAACTGGAAACCACACCAACTGGCCTATGTTTCTTAACTGCTGCGCCACCTGTTGGCCAACAAAGCACAATCTGGGCTTCTCTGTCCTGCTCCGACACACAGCACGTGCCAACCCAACAAAGCACACCTTACTCTGTCACAAAACCTCCCCATGAAAGGCGCTGCCCGTCACTAATGCAGAGATCACTTACCGTACCAAAACACTTTATGTTTCTCTTAAACTTGCTTGCGCCACCTAGGCCTAATTTTTCATAAGGCGCCCGTGGTGTCCAGATAAAAGCATTCTGCTTGTGTTTTTAGATAAAAAGAAAAAAGGATTACGATTCCAATCTCACAAATTCTAGTATAAACCCAATGCACGTGTCCATGAATTTTAATATACCGGTTCCCTGCTCGCCAGGGGATATCCGGACCATGGTAGAGAGAGATTAAATTGCCCCTCCGCATGGTGAATCTCCGTTGCGGTTTGGCAGGGACGGCTGAAGGGGAAACTCACTGCACCTTGCGTCAAGGTGCCAGGTGACAGTGAGGGAAAATCACATTTTAATATGGCAAAGACGGGAGTTGCCGGAGGCTAATTGCGTAGCAGCCGCGGCTGTGGGCTCTGTGGGACAGACTCTGTTTACTTCCCGTCCAATATCAGGATAGCGAGGGCGTCCCCCCCACCCCCCAACTCTTTTATAAAATGAATTATACTTACAGTCAAAATGTCTGGACTTGGATGCACATCCATTCCCAGGGGGATTGTGGGATATTGCAAGTGACGGCAAGAGGCGTCAGTCAGATGCATCTCTCTTGGAGACACTGGTAATCACGAAGCCCGGTCGCACGTCAGTGCTGATCCAAGCTGAGGAACGCATCCACGTGGAGTAGCATACACGACTCTACCGCATTCGTGAAACTGCCCTTCAGCTGATTTGGGGGGAATTTTATGAGCAACAGAGGCATGAACCAGAAGTAGACGGGAGGGCTGGACGGGGGACCATCAAAGCCGCCGGCGACTTGCCCATGCGCACCATGACAGTGCTGCTGTTTCCCATCCTTCTCACCCTCTGTCCTGACCTTTAAACTCTCCATGGAGATCATGATCTTTAAGCTGCATTTTGGAGACATAATGAAACTTGCTGCGATCATAGTCGTATTTACGGTAGTGAGCGTCTAATTACTGACTCGTCCATTTTATTCTAATAGACACTAGAATGAGCATTTTTTTAAATCCACCAACCCATGAGCACACATTACCCTCCACAGTCTCTTCTGAAAAGACCCTGCTAACCTGCTTTAGACCCCAATGACAACGACAAGCCTATCAGGGTCAGCCAGACCCTGCTAGATCGTCACGGAGACGCACCTGAACAGATTAACCCGACTCCTGTCAAAGGCTCCGCCTCCTGGCAGTTCATAGTCATTAAAAAAACTTAACAGATCTGTTGACAGAAGAGCCATCCGGGGTATAATATGAACAGGCATATCTATTGGTAACATCGTAGAGTGAGTTCCCCAGGAAAAGAAAAAAAAAGCTGCTGTATTTTTGTTACGTAAACATGCTGTTTTGCAGCGTACAAAATTAAGTTAAAATCATTTGCTTGTGTGGATTTCCCTTTTAACACCAATCCCCTGGTAGGACATTAATGGAGAGCTATCCATCTGGGGATTCGAGAGGAGAGTCAGTCCTACAATTATGCAAAACAATTTAAAATTAAAATTTCATTGCATGCTACCGGTGAGCAAATATGTTAAATGCTGTACCACAGTCCACACCCTTCAAATTCAATGGCTTTGGCCAGTAATTGTCTCCTCGATTTGAGACTTGGTGCCGTGGGATTTTTTTTTAGCCCGGCTTAGACAGGGGAAAAAATATTGCCGGACCAAAATATATTAAAAGGGCTGAAGACCAGGTGTACAGAGGTGCTTCCACAACTGCCTGATCCAACCTGAGCATTTGTACCACTGCGTCATTTTACTTTAATACTTGCCAGATTGTCTTAATGAGTCGTTGTCACGTTTAATATATTTTATGTCCTTTTCATTGTGGCTCAATCTGCCTCAGCACTCCCTCCCCCAAATGCACACAAAGGATCTCTGCACTTACTGTTCCTGTGCTTATTTCCCAAACGCAGGGCTTTTTCTTGCCAGGAAAGCAGGCGGCAAGGTGCATGGTGCTCTGTTGGAGCCCGAGGCCGCAGCGAAGACAGACCAGCGGGTGGCGTAGCGATCGAGGAACTGAGGGAAGATTTCATGGCTGAAAGCCCAGCAAAGAAACACGCTTTTATACCTTCTTGCGAGGTGCTTCGCACAGGCATTTGAGGAACAGCTGATCTTGTACAATAATCATGAAACCACAAAATGGGAAGATGTCTTTTGAAAATCTTTAATTACTGCATACAGCCTGGTTTGTAAACTCCCAGTGGTGCAAAAGGGTTTCCTGGTGTTTCGGTTAGTAGAATGTTATTTTGACTATGCTACTGCATTCATTTCACTCATCTGAACACCAAGATTGCAACTTTTTTAGTGATGGTTATAACGTAAATAACAGCACAACTAAAAGTCCAGACTGGGATCTGGTTGGTTGAAACAAAATCCTGTTCCGGACTTTTACTCTCTGGACCGGAATTACCCAGCTCTAGTAACAGTCACACACAGCAGTGAAGCAAGCACAGAGACACACACGATAATAACAAGTCATACACACAGCAGTTATATGAGCACAGACACACAATGGTAATAAGTACGCTCACACACCTGGCAGTGAAATGAGTACAGAGACACACACAGCAGTGGTACGAGCATAGAGACACACACAGCAGTGGTACGAGCACAGAGATACACACAGCAGTGGTACGAGCACAGAGACACACAAAATAGCAACACAGTCACACACACACAGGCGCAATGTAAGCATACAGCACACATGAAAGTGACACAGTCATATAGAGAATAATGTCAGGGACACTGCAAGCTCCTGCAGTGAATGATGCTGTGAGGCTATAGTGCCACTCCCCTGCCGCCCCCCCCCCCACCCCCAGAGGTCCCCATCAGCCTGTCTAAGTTCCCTCCTCCCTGTACCCATCTCCTGTGTTATTTAGTACTGAATAACGCTAGCGGCTGCCTGGCCGGCCTATGCGCGGCTACACTGATCCCGTAGTGTCCCGGCGAGTAACCGGAACACCGCGGAACCGTCCCGCTGTTGGTCCGCTCATTAAGCCCGAGATCAGAGGCTCCGCGGCTAGACCGTTCCGGAAAAACTCGGATTTCCAGAGCCGCCGTGCCAGCGTTGCGTTCTGAATGGCAGCCGGCAGAACAGAATAAAGAGATTAGCCCCAGCAAGCAAAAACATAAATGAAATTAATGCCTAATGTTCCTGCGCTGAGGAGGCAGGGAGAGCGGGCGGCTGCCCCTTTAACCAGGTATCAGAAAGCCGTGTGCCAGCAGCCCCCCCCCCCCTCCAGCCTTTCATCCTGTGCTGTTTGTTTGTTTGCGTCCGAGCCGACCGTTTGTTACCGCTCGGCAAGGGTGGGAGGAGACGCGGTCATGGGGCGGAGTCACCATGGAAACCGGCGTCTACTTCATTATCTCAAGAGGGGGATTAGAGCGTGGCGGCGTGGCAGAGGCTGCGTGGTGTACGCGTGGCAAAACAAATATGCCAGGCGGGGTGTGTCTCTGTCGACGGGGGCCTTGTGGAGCCCCCACCCCACCTCACTCATCACGCAAACACCGTTTGCCGCAGAGGAATGTTCCAGAAAAATGAGAGCTTCCATTTCTCATCCTAGCTTAATCCCTCTTTCCGCACGCTTCCTGTTTGCGCCCGCTCTAATCCCTGTAATCTAATTGGCCGTGAGCCGTGGGGGTCACCCTGGCAACCACCCTCAGCGACCGGACGGCCCTGCTTCGTACCTGTAAGGCGGGCGATAAGCTGGTTACCGTAGTGACAGAGTGCTTTAGGCACTAGCTGTGTGACCCCAGGGTCGCCGATTTAAACCGCAGGAGGGGCTTAATCCAAAAGCCCATTAATCCGTGAGCCGGGCGGTGTGGTGAGGAGCACTGTGGCCTCACGCCTCCATGGTTGCTGGTTTGCAGACTCAGTCTGCAGACTCTCCCTCTCTTCTGCAAAGGTGTGCGCGACGTGCCCTGTGATGCATTGCTGTCTCCTCCGGGGTGTTTACTGCCTCGTGCTGACTGAGATCCAGTATCGGAATAGAGGTCACGACCCTTTTCCCCTTCTAAGGCCCCCATCTGGGTATGGTCCTTTTCCCTTCCAGGACCTTGCAAATGATAAGTGGTTACCAGAAGTGGTACCTTAGGGGTATTGATTTCAGGCAGGGAAATGGGGGGCATCTGGGAGGGGGCGGGGGTGCTGGCTAATGCTTGGCAGGTATTATGGTAATACCATGCGCGCGCGCATGTGTGTGTGTGTGTGTGTGTGTGTGCGTGTGTGTGTGTGTGTGTGTGTGTGTGTGTGTGTGCGTGTGTGTGTGTGTGTGTGTGTGTGTGTATAAAACACAAATCATTATATCATTATATACACATGGTTTATGGCATCGTTATGGAATTTGCTAAGGAAACAGCACTAGATCATTACAGAGTACACAATGCTGACTAAAGATTAAAGAGATGATATGAGTCCTACCTGTACCATGTGGACTCCAGACCTTCTGAATTTCATCTCCTAACATTGTATGATGGAATTCCTAACTATGAAAATTACACTAAGACCCCATACTTTTCTCCTGTCTGCCTGTCGTCATTTTAATGAACAAAATAATTTTTTAAAATATGACACACTGAAATAATTTCATGCAGATTATTCATATTGTCAGTGCATGAAGTAAATGATCTGATTTGCTGCTCTAAGTTGCCAAAACACTGAGAATTACTCAGCCATGGTTCTGTGGGTGTCAAGTAAAATTGAATAAATCAGTAAAACTGAGCCATGCAAACTGAAAGACCCCTATGCAAGCCACAGTCTAATCAGATATAGCTTTAATATGAGCTAACAAAAACAACTTGTACTTGATGTTTGTAATGTAATAAACTACAAATTATTAACAGTAATTGAGCACAGTATGTTTAAGTCAAACGAGTAAAGCTCACACTAAATATTTTCTCAAATATTTTCTTATAAGTGTTTCATCTTTACTTTTTAATATATTGTTATATATTTGGATATTACTAATAGTTATTTTTAACATATTATTTTTATGTTGTTATCCTACTGCCTTATTTGTGGAACAGTCTGAATGTCACTGCTGGTGTACCAGTACATTCATGCATGTCACAAATAAAAACCTTCAGTCGTTAAATCCACACATAAAAAGATACAGGAGGAAACACATAAAAAGATACAGGAGGTAACACATAAAGAGATACAGGAGGAAACACATAAAGAGATACAGGAGGGAACACATAAAGAGATACAGGAGGAAACACATAAAGAGATACAGGAGGGAACACATAAAGAGATACAGGAGGAAACAC
>JABFDZ020000084.1:17901674-17917362 GCA_019775955.2 Pollimyrus isidori | reverse complement strand
CCCCCCCCCCCCCCCCCCCGCCGCCCCCCCCCCCCCCCCCCCCCCCCCCCCCCGCCCCCCCCCCCCCCCGCCCGGCTACCGGGGATGGGATGCCCACTAGAGGTCAATCACCTAAGGAGACATTGTTGAGGTGGGATTTCATGTGAGCACGAGGAGCACGTGATTAGACGGAACGAACAGTGCTGGGTCCAGGGGGGATGCCAATTCCTAAGGTCTTCTCCTCCTGTGACTCGTATTTGTGGAGGACACAGCCCTATGTGAATTTCATCACCAAATCACTGAATAGAAAATTGCATCAAAATACCATATACCGCAATGTAATGTCTGATATAATGGCTGCACCTTAATTGGATGTTTTAGTCCACTGTTGTTATCGTTTTGCCCTGAATACCAAACAGACGTCGAAACCAGCCCCTCCCGACCATAAAAATCTATTTCCTCGACACAAATGCCAAGCAGTTGCTTCCTCGTGGTATAAAAGACTCCCCATTTGTCTTTCTGGAAAACAAACTGTTTGTTGTGTTTCCAGGCTGAGTCCAAGTCTGCCAAAGAGTGGCATCTCCAAAAACCCTGTATTTTCCCTCCTGTCTTCAGTTTGCCTTCCAATATATATATATATATATATATATTTTTTTTTTTCCAAGAGCCTCGTCAACACCTGCGAAATCCGTGACGGGCTTGCTGGCGCCCTTCTGCAAACGTATAATTGATTAGCCGAAAGCGCCGGAAAGTGTTTGCGTGCCGGTGTGGAGATTTTAATTAAAGAGGCGCAAACAAACAAACCGCTGACGGCTTGCGTGCGTGATGGAGGACGGCCCTCGTTTAGCCACGCTTACTCCCGGGACGGGGGGCTGACTAATCTCCTCTCCGAGCAATACGCCGGCGTGGTTTTGGATCACAATGCGTGATCATGTTCTCTACAAATGCAATCTACCTTTCCTGAGCAGCAGGTCCTGTGCAGCTTTTAATGAAAACTTAATATTACTTTTGCGTTTTACATAGTAGCGTTTCCCCCAGAGAGCGTGAATCACTATTGATTTGAGTGTTTGTGTGGGTTGGGGGTCCATTCTGAAGGCAGGAAGGCCTCCTGCTGTTCTTTATACTAAATAAAGATTTAAATACAACACATGGCGCTAAAGTGGCACATTAATGCTGTAAATGGAGACCATTCCCTTGAAGTGTGCAACATAACTTATACACTGACAGATAGAACCATGTTATATCCACAGCGTGATATTTCATCATTCCCCTTGCGGGACACACTCTGCCTTTGATGTCACTCTGTCAGATTTCATGTCTCAATTAAATTCTTTTTCTGTGCTTTTTTTTTGGTTTCCAAGCGTGGGGTAACCCACGGGGAATGTGCGGTCACAGAGAATAGGACGTGTCGCCGGCAGACGCCCAGACCAAGTCGAGCTTGAGGACCAAGATGTATCCAGGTTTGAATAAACAAATTATTGCGCATAATCCTCGTTCTGGAAGAAAGGAATGGCACATCATTATGTGACAGTATTCATACTCACATTAAGCAGCATAAACTAATTAAAATCATTTCATTTTTTAAAATCATTTCGAGGCAAAACCATCAGAGTGATTAATTTTCGATTGTTTTCCCCAAATCTGTTTAAACTTCTAAACTCATTAGGATGAACATATTCCATACCGGGTAACTGACACATACAAAAGAGTGTCTCAAATAATTACATTATTGTTAAATGTGCATATTAAACAAACAATTTAAAACTTTTTAAATAAACAGACTTCTCTGTGGACCAACACATATGAAACAGGACCCACACGTGTCTAGTTACAGTCTAGTTACAGATTCTGGTCAGTAATCAGTTAGATAAGCTGGGCACATCACATGACCTGTCCACGGCCCAGTATCTCTGCCTACAGTACTCTGCAAGTCTTATTCAATGAAAACGAATAGGAGTAAGGTTGAGGCTACTCATCTCAGCAGTGTGTAGTAAGTAGTAAGTGTCTGCTGAGAAGAAACACAATTTAACATCAGAATATATGTAAGTTAGGAGTAGCACGTTAAAAGATGGCAAGAACTTCTTCTGTTCTCCAAACAGTAACTGGGATCCTGTTGGATGAACACTGCTTCAGTTCCCAAACCTCTCCTCAGGGGCACCTCAGCCATTCCACGTTCACCACCAACTCACTTAATTAGCCTAACTAGTTAAATAACTTGGAAAACTAAATAAATGAAATAACTTCCTAACACCGTTCTGCCAACCCAAGCTTGATCAGTGGAACATGTCAGAAAGTGTTTGTGTGCTGGCGTGGAGATTTAATTTACTGAGGAAAGGTGGGGTAGTGGTGGAATCGATAGCACTTAGCCACATTTGATGGTTGCTGTAAATCCTAGGGTTCAGGAGAAGTTTTGAGATGGCTCAGCTAACAGACTTGGACAGGCGTATTATCAGTTACACGCCAACATGAAGATCATTTGAACATCAGTCTCATTGTCTCTAATACTTTTGTACTGTACTGTACATAACAGCTTTACAGCTGCACGGACATTGAAACAATCCATCGGTGAACCAACAACCTACTGGTCCGGTTCCTCGATGTTGTGAGGAAGCTCTTCTGGTCACCATCCCCAAGAAAGCAGGCATAGAGGGACTACCGGCCCGCGGTGGCCCCGGGATGCGGCCCGCTCGCACGACACCGTGAAAGAAAGCGTAATCAGGCTGAATGTCGCGGGCAGAGCAGGTGTGTGGCGCATGCTTTTTTGCGACGATGGCGCATTAATGGCAGAGAGAGCGGGGGCGGCTCTGCTAGGCCAGGCAGCTGTAAGTCGGCGCCCCTCTTGTGGTTTCGTAGAGCCATTATTCAAATGGGCTGATAATGAGATCCTCATATTGTCGCGGCTCCTCCTTGTCCCTCCGCCATCGCCGAAGCGGCCCCTCTGGTCTCAGGTGACTAATTGTTGTCGTGAAGCACTTAAGCGAACGAGCATTCATTAGCGGCCCACTTATCAGACCAATTGAGGGCTTTTTTTTCTGAGGTTTAATCTTTCATCAAAACAAAAGCAGACACAATATTGCCGGCGGCCGCTGGAGGTGGAGGAGGCTCACTCCCACTCGCGGACGGCTCACTCCGCGGATCGCTGCTCTCCCGTCCCCCAGGCCACCGCTGCTCATCTGTGACTCCAGCGGCCCACGGGGAGTTCGGGGCTTCAGGCTGGAGACAATTATTATTCAGCCAGGTAGTAGGGGACTTAACGATGGCTGGGAAGAGCTTCGGTCCAGGGACCAGGACGAGACATTTCACCATTTACACTAATTGCTTGGAAACTGTGGGCTACATATTATTCTTAATGTCATGTTATTCAATAAGAACTGGAGCCACAAACAATATATGCCTTTAAATGGCTCTGATGTGTAATTTTGCATGCTCTTCAAAATTCCTGAAGGCCAGCACAGCTAAATCTGACGATCTGATAAATCTGGTTTAAGAATGACCTATTCGCAGGAAACTTTTCAAGCGAAAGGATTGCCTCTACAGTCGATAAGAGAGACTGATTGGTGGACGCTGTTGGGGTGACTCAGATCTTGAAAGCATGTGTCACAATGATGTCATCAGGAAGTTCTGTAGGCTCCATCAGATGGTCAGGTTCACAGATGTTGCTATAACCTGGATTCAGTCCAGGGCAGCTGGCACAGGGTGTTTAGAGTGAGAGTTTGTTCAATTGATTTCTGACACGAGTAACGAGCTCGGGGTCCAAAACGCGTTTGATTATATCCCAGCGGTGGTCCTCACTGCACCCAGGACTGTGAAATGCTGAAATTTCAGGAGATGAAGATCCAGAGTCCCTCAGCACATTGTCGCTCCGCAGGGGGTGATGTGGTCTCACACCTCCAAGGTTGTGGGGACATTCATTCCATATCTGCGTAGGTTTCCTCTGAAGGGAGAAACCCCCTCCCCACACTTTAGGGGGTTTCTTGAGAATTGCCAACTGTGTGTGTGTGTGTGTGTGTGTGTGCACGTGTTCAACTTCGGACTGGATTTCCGTTTAAGGCATCCGGTCCCTTGTACTCTATGCAGCCCACAGCAGACCCACTGGATAAGCCATTAAGGAAAGCATATGGATAATCTAAAGGGCATCTCCATAGAGACCATTCAGTCTGATTTAGGGAGGGGAGACTTCAATCTCGAAGTGACACAAACAGTTAACGATCAAAACAGCTAATTTCCTCATTTTCCTCTAGGGGGCACTCTGGGACACACGTCTGGGGGGGGAATATAAACAGAACAGCTCACGTTTTAAACCCACTCAGGTCCAGCTTATTGAGATAAACAAGCTTATTTACACCAAAATAAACCAAAGTAAAGCCAGACCATCAAATCCCCCCACGTTTCCCTTGATTAACTAGCTGCGGCGTCTGAATCAATATGAAAATTCTAAGCAATCATGCTGGCAATTAAAAATAAATTGACAAAGTTAAGGGGAAGACAATGGCAGAGGTGCAACTCCCTTCGTGTGTGGGTGTTTGTGTGTGCGTGTGTGTGTGTGTGTGTGTGTGTGTGTGGAGGGGGTGTTGGCTTAACAAGGCTGTTTAAACCCCCTCTAAATGGAATGCTGATTACTGCCCCTGTAGCCTGTATGGGCCAAAACAGACCAGCGGCCAATGAAGCTGTTTTTAATGATTATAATGAAGAATTGGAATTGTAGGCCAATATATAGAAATGGAGGTCTTGATGGGACCCGAAACCCAGGGAAACACTCTCCAGTTAGCGCAGATAGCCAAGGCGTGGTAGGAATGGGATGCTAGAATTTAACTATACCGCAGTCCTAGGCACTGCTGCCTTTCGCGTGGTGGATGCGAATGACCTGATATTAATCCGAGCATCCATGAGTTCTAAAGTTTCATACTGGAGGCAGGATGAATAGTGTCATGGCTTCCAGAAGATCAAGCCACACACAAGCCATCGACTTGTAAAGCAGGAGCAGGAGCAATGCAAACATCCATAAACGGATCTCCTCTCGTGACGATCGTAGCGTGTTCAGGGCAACAGGACGAGTGCGACGTGGGAATTATTCAAGCTAGTTTTAAAATTAATTCATTCTTTCAAATCACCATCCTTCTATCACCATCCTATGGGTGAGTCTACAGCCTATCCCACGAAATGCATGGGGACAAAATGCACAGTGTAATCGTAAGGAATGAAGGGAACAAGTGGGGCCATACTTGCCTTGGACGTCTTCACAGTTTTATTATATTTGCTCAAAAACAAATGTGATGTGATATGTTTTATTTAACATAATGAGCGTTCCTGGCGTCCCCTCCGGGGCGTCCGCTGCCTCGTGCCCTGTGCATTATGGGACAAGCCGCAGACTCACCGTAACCCTGGAAGCGACGCCATTAGATGAAACACTCACGGCAAACTCTCATTAAATGTTCATCGCCGGCGTGTTGATGAAACCTTCAGATGAGATTTCTCTCGTCGGTAATTTGAAGGCACTCTGAAACGCTGCGGAGGACCGTGTAATATTCGGCTGCTGAAAATTCACGCGTATGAATATTTAATCCTGTTCTGTTTGCCTCGTCAGCCTGGATGAGGTTTTAATGATCTGTCTAATGTGCTTATCGATATTCCTGGATAGATTAATTCGACGGGCTCAGAATGATGTGTTGCGATAACGTTTTTTTGCCTCATCTCCAGCATGGGAAAGGTCAGCTGGTCACTTCTCATTAAAATGTGCAGAGAAGAGCCATGTAATGAAGAGAAATATGCTCGATCCCAATCGTGCCCTTATATATCCTATATTTATAGCCAGTCAATCAAATAAAATAGATGAAAATAGTCTATCATGTGCAGCAATTGTGATCATTTAACCTGCTTGGCTTTTGAATTTATCCCAAACGGTCAACCTACAATACTAGAGTTCACTGTGGAAGATGTGAGGAGGATTTGTCTTTGGGTTAATCTCTTGAATCAAAGGTATAATATCAGTGCACTTGCTCCAATGAGGACTTGAAGAGGAAGTTCTCTTTGTCGTGATGCCATTTTTACTTGAAAGTTTTCCAGCAACGACTGATCCGCTTCTGCCGTGGTTCCTATACATTCATTGCTTCCTTACCCCCCACTAGCTGCATGGAATGCAGGGCTCCCCCCCACACCTTTACCCCGAATGAAACTCGGCGGCAGCCTGAGCAGAAACCGCTAATAGAACATTTTACAAATTCTTTGGCGCGCAATTAAAGTGCTTCAGACAGCTCGTGTGAACTATTAAACTGCCGGGGCCAAGCTCGTACATTTCCGACAAAACTAAAATGGATAAATGTAGCTGTTTCCGAACAATAAGAAAAAGTAAAATAGCGAGTGCGACCCTTTAATTGCACAGCTCGGCGTCGGTGAGAGCGATACAGTGCGACTTCATTACTGCAGTGAGGCGCCTCAGAGGCCTCCCAGTGTGTCCCTGATTTGTCGCTCCGAGCCGGCAGGACGCTGGAACAAACCCTCTGATGAAGACGCGCGTGGAAGTTCAGGCCGCCCCGTGCACCGCGAGGTCACCACGTTCGCCGGGCGCCGCCGCCCGCCGGCGCCTTACCCCGCTCGCAAACCTGGCACAGGTGGCGGGTCGCCTCCATCCCCACCGCGGCCTACGTCGTTTTTTAATTAGCACCGGCTGTTGGAGGTGTCCTCTCCCGCGGCCGGGGCGGCCCGGAAATGTGGGCTGGCGTCCCCTAGGGGGCACGCCGTGAAATGACAATTCGAATAAGCTCGGCTTGGATAGATACGGGCACCTCGGTCCGCAGTGGTGGGGGGGAAGCGGTTCCACGGCGCCTTCGGTGGTTTTTGCGGGAGGGGTCCGCTCCACGCATCCCGCCCGGCGGTCAAATCCTGACAGGTGGCCACGGCTCTTCTGGAGACCCCAGGCCTGCCAAGTGTCTGTTGCCGGCCGCCGGAACAAAAAAGCGGAGCGCGGCTCTGGGACGGAGTCCATGTGTTTACAGTGCGTCCGCCTGTGCCCTGTCACACTCTCGCCTTCAATTATAACGACATCTCCACGGCGATAGTTCATTAATCCCGTTACTCGTCAGGCATGCAGATAGAGAGACGGCAAAGCTAAATAAATCAAGGAGGAACATCTGAAGAGCATTAGATAGCCGTCAGAAGCAGCCGGTGTCCCGGTGTGGCCTCATGCCTGCCGGTCGTGGGTTAAGTTCCCTGGAGGGGGTTGGTGTTTGTGCTACTTATGCACCCCCCCCCCCCCCCCAACCCCACACTGTTTACCTGCCACGGTCCAAAAACACTCAGTTAGGTGAATCGGTGTCTCTAATTTGCCGGTGATGTTCGCTTGTGTGCATGTGCGTGTCCTCTGAGGACTGGGCATCCCGCGCAAGGTGTCCCCCTGCCTCGCACCCCGTGCATCCTGGGAAGGGCTCCAGACCCACTGTGACGCAGTGCTGGATTACCAGTTATGGAGGACGGATGAATGTATAAATGCCTGGGTGGAAACAGAGCAGTTTAATCAACTTGATCGATGTTTGATCTCCTTCATAGAGCTGATTAAATCTAGAAATTCACTAGTGTTTTGTTAGCTGAAGCAGCTCGCAGCGTGCACCAGGGTTTGTAAAAAAAAAAACAAAAAACAAAGGGAGGGTTCACTAGTAGTTTAGCAGGCCAAGGTTTGAGAGACTAAACTGCCATAAACTACCATGTAGTGCTCGTGTTTCACTAAATGGATGAGTCACACTGAAGCCCCTCACCTCGAGGATTGTGGGTTTCCTCTCATCATGAGGATTGTGGGCGTTTCTCAACACCAGCAACGCAAAGATTGTACTTGTAATCTTGAAAAGCACTGTCTCTCTAACCTGGCATCCCAAGAACAAACTTGGGGCACAATGGATCATGGGATTGGTCTCATTTGTGAAGGATGCAACCGATACATCCTTTAAATTTTGGGGCGGAGCAAGAACACCCAAAAAAAGATTTATGCAGTCTTCTGTACGTCTGTTCGTAGTATTGGAGCTGGTCATCGGCAATAGAACATGCCGTAAAACAGATAAGCGAAAAAAGTCATATGCAAAAGACAGTCGTGGAAGTACATATATTGAGAAACACCCTGTGGATAGCCTCTCACTTGAGGATTGTGGGTAACCTCACACCCTAAGGGTCGCAGATTCTAATGGTACCCCTGAACTTCCTCTTTGATGGACTGGAATTTTTTGCTTCCCAGATGATTCGCTGGGTCCCCTGAGACCCTACAGTGGATAAATAATCTTGTTTTAATGTATTCAAAGTATGTAAATGATTCTATACAAAAAACATAACAGATATCCTGAAAAAAATATGGATATTAATCACTCTGGTAATTTTACTGCAATATAGGTGGATTTTTCGGGTAATTAGGTGGATGAAAGGCTGTTGTGCACCATAAAATGGTGACAATGGGTGATGGAAACCTTGGAATGTCAGTCTATGAAACTTGTCCTGCTGCTGTTGAAATGGGGAGCGTTAGACCAGTGAAGGGTAGAAGAGCAGGACAAGAGGGCAGACGGAGGTATGAGAGACCCAGCTAGTGCATCACTGCCAATATGGCAGAGTGGGCAGAGCTTTCTAAATGGCCTCCATCTAGCGGGACGGGCCGTCATGCACATCTCCCCAGCGGGGCAGCGGCATCCACCATTCTATTTGGATAAGACTGGAAATTGAATCGTGGCGAAGAGTAATGTGCTCCTGAATTGGATTAGCTTCTCGTTCCGCAATTAATTCTGATCCACGTGAGCCTGGACCTTCAGAGGCAGGTAGGCGATGCAGCCCATCTGCATGAGGCTTTTATCTATAATGTCACACACGGGCGTTGCAAAAAAAATAAAAAATAAATAAATAAAGGAGCAGAAATAATCGATGATATTATCTCTGGCAATTGAAAATCCTCATTATACATCTACCTATATGGATTTCAAGGGGGGTGGGGGGGGGGGGGTGGCGTTCATCAGCTAAAGACTCAGCAAATGTGTATTCTGTTCCAGCAGTCGATGAAGGAAATCTAATCAAAACACGCTGCTCCTTGGAGTATATGGCCTCGGTATACTGACGCACACAGTGCATTTTGAGCATTTCTGTGTGAATGAAATATGAGGATTTGTTGTGTAAGCAGGGGGCAGGGAGAATTAAATAAAGCAGCGGTTTTCAGTAACAAACCTCACCCCCTGCTGTGGTGGATCTGGGACTCCGCGTCTTTGGGGATGCAAAAAGTGGTTCGGCTGATTTCCCATGAAGCCCAATGGCGCCGCCCCGATGGATGGTGCTGGAAGACCATTCTGCCTCTCTGTGAGGGGTGATGTCACAGGCCGGCTGGCCTATCCCGGGTGGGGGGAAGGGGGGCAGTTGGCTTGCCGGCTGTTCATCCCCAGGAGCGGGTCATGCTGGCAGAAGGGTTAACTCACTCCCACTGAACTCCACTGGACATCTGCCTCGATGCGGGTGACTGCCCGTCTGCTGCCAACAGAGGCTGGCCATCAACCCTCCGTCACCCCCAACTTCCTCTGCTGCTGAACTGTATACCTCAAACAACCTTAAGTTGTACGTTAATCTTATTCCTTTTTGCAATTAGCAGTTTAATCTTCATAAACTCTTACATTTCTGCAGTAATTATTCAGGGCAAAGAGCTGTGTATAACAAACCACATCCAACTTTAAAACGTCACACCAGGTCACACTCAAAGCTCACCGAGTTTTTTCTATCACCTGACTTACTCCTGTCTGCCTGATTCCATTGCCTGCATGCACACAATTTTGCTGATGCTCATGGGAATTAGAGTCCAGACATGGACATCATCTGACACATCTTTAAAGCCCTGAACTACAAATCCCTTGTTGCTCCCTTTCTAGCCCACGTCCTGGGCCCCTGATGTTGCGTCTTGCTGCTAACACACAAGGAGAAAACTTTCCATCCTGTTCAGTCCTGCGGCCTTGACAAGGCCTGGAGGTTTAAGTCGGCCTCTCCCCTGCATCTCTGGAGAAGATGTCACTGGTATGGTTAACACGCCCGGCGGCTTGTGTTCTGTGCGACACTGCCCGCGGGGGCCCCTGCAGTCACCGGGCCGCGCTTCCGGAGTAAAGCGGCAGGCCTGCTCATGTCGGCCCATCCTGTGAGGTGAGTGTGGCTGGATCTTGGCCTTTGAAGCGGCCGGGAGCCTGAGGGACGCGGCAGATGCCGAGCTGGCAGCGAGCCCCGACGGCGGGCAGAAACGAGACCAACCGCGTGCCTGGCGCTGCAGAAAGAAAGAAAGAAAGAAAGAAAGAAAGAAAGAAAAAGAAAGATGAGTGTCTTTACCAGGCGTGCAGTGGGTGCAATTTCACCCCCTGCTGGTCAGATGAAAATACTGTGTGGACACATGAAGTTCAATAAAATCCAGTTGTATTGTACAGTTGACAATTCGGCTTGTGTTAGTCAATATGTGTCAGGTAATGTGCAATAATAATGTATTGTACATGGATTTACATTTACATGAATGACTGGTTGGGCTCTCTCACCTTCACCGGCCGCGCTGCGAGGAAGGCCTAGGGGTCACCTGTGCATGGATGTGTACCACAGGTCTTCACTGATCCCAGGTCTCAGCAGAAGCTGGATTTCAGTGAAACACCTAACAGTTCGAACAGCTGAAAGACTTGGTGAGTAATACAGACAGGACGCTCTGGGCCGAGGCATACCCATGTCTGACAGGCGTCCCCCATCATCTCTCCTCTACCCCCCCCCTCCATGAAAGAGTACCCTACCCTCTAACTGCACTTCCATCTTGTGAGCTTACACGTGGGGGGGCTTATCATTCTGCAGCACTGCCACTTTCCAAGCGTCCTGTGGTGTCCCATCAAATCTTCACCCCTACCCCTCCCCACCCAAGGCCACTAGTGGAGCAAATCAAGAGCCAGTGAAATATTTATCCCCCACCCCAGGCCAATCTAAATGTTTTTCATGTAGACGCAGCGAGTTACAAAGGGCCTCAGATGTCGACCACGTGGGCCCATGTCGGGCTTGTTAGTGTGGTAGCGCCAGCGCGGCTCTTTTCCCATCAGCCTCCTTGACAGCACAGACTGCTCATTTGCTCTTCTGCCGCACATCTGAAGATAACCCGGGGGGGCAAAGAATCCTGTGTCTCTCTTCCTGGTCTTCATAAATATGTGTCACAGGCCGATGGATTCTACTTGCCGGATCAAAAGCAGGTCACCACGGATCAAACTGCGCGATACGCTGACAAGGACTCGCTGGCCTGCCGCGGGAGCTGGGGGTTAAAAACCCAGATCTGGGTGCGGGCAGAAGATCCGGAGGCTTTCAAGGTCAGGCAGCCGGGGGGCAACATGCCATCCGAGCAGACTTCATTGTTAAAGAACTAACACACTCCAGTGTTTGTTTATCCACATGCCACAATGTGAACTTCTCAGACAGTCGGCTGTTTACAAAACTGCTAACACCCCACAGAAATAAAAACAATAAAGATTCATCCTAAACACATCTTGGGATGTCCCTGCCTGAGATCGGGGACCTAGATTGAGCGCTTTCTCCTCACCTAGGCAATGACTTTATCGCACCCGATTATTTTATCAAGTAACAGGAGGACAAATCTCCGCAGCAACATATCATCTGCGCTCCGCGGTTGCCCGGGGCGGTGAGAGAGAGACCCCGCGCCCGTCGCATTCCTCCACAAGCACAGGCCGTCACTTTCATTCACCTCATTAATATTTATGAGCTGCCTCGCATAATCACGCATCTCATTACCTTGTGGGCTCAGAGCCCCCCGCCACCCCCAAAAATGCACCTTTATCCACGGTGACAAGATGTCTGACTGCCTGTTCCTATTCACAATCCGGGATCCAGCACTGTTCCACAAGGAGAGCTCCAGGGGGGCCACAGGGATGCTAGGCAGGGGGGCTCTTGAATATTCATTGGGAGCTGGTACACCTAGGATCCGCTCCGATCCGCATCGATATACACCTCTTTTGCCACGGCTGCCGCCAATCAGGCAGTACTTTTCCCTGCCCTGCCCCTCTGATGAATATTAATGAGTGGAGATGGCAAACCATACCCGGCTGTCAGAGCCAGGAAAGCGGTCCGTTCTGACCCCTCCTCCATGGCCTTTCCGCTCCCCCCTTCCCCCCCAGGCTGGCCCGCGTGCCTCTAATCCACATTCCCTGTCTAAATGACCAATTTGCTTCCAGGCTTAAATTCTAATGTGAAAATTCATACCTCCTCGCCCCCACTGATAAAAACCATGTTGCTGACAGGAAGTAGATTAAAAACCGACCTTTGACCTCTGAAGGATGAAATATGCAAAGTGGGAAAGACGACACGCAGGACATTTATATCCGACACATTTGCCGTCTTTATCTGCTTTCCTGCTTCTGCTTTATTTAGTTTCTTTCTGCCATTCAGACACTGAGTTCATCCTTCAGGAGATACTTTTTTTCTATGTCCCAGTTTGTATGACGTTTTGTTGTTGAAGATCTTCTTCAGTCAAAAGCTGATTTAGACGAATTAATTATATTTAATGCACCATTAATGCAACTACTAAAAAAATAAACTGGCTCACATTTTGCACGTTATGTGTCCTTGTTTAACAGACCCGTGTCTAACTGTCAAGTCTGGCACATCCTGTTCTTTACGAGCCCAAAAACACCTCCTTCACATCCAGTAGGTACTTATCCATCTTTAACCTGCTTCCGCTTTTACCAAAAGCGTGCAGGCGACGAGAGGGAGCGTTCCCGGTCACGTGGTCAGTGTACTTTGTGACTGTTACCGTTGATTCTGCTCATTTTCACGGCCTGAATATACAGCGGCAGCGAAGCTTGAAATGTTATGCAAGGTCTGTCCAGAAGACGAACGGCTCACCCAGAGCCGAGGTGGGGAATCACACCAGCCTCTCAGTCAGGATCCGGTTCGGACCGAACTGTCAAACTCCCCCAGGCCCAGAGCAGCTGTGGTCTGAACCGTGAAGTGATCTTTAATGAGCCGCTAAGTAAACAGTTTCCCCTGCACCCTTACATGAGCCTTCTATGCACAGAATCGCTTATGAGAGTAACTTCACATAGGGTTTCCTCGGCCGCACCGCAGGGGCAATAAGGATTACTGCGTGGGGGGGGGAATGATGTAATCTAAGAAGTCGTTCATCATACCGGGTGGGGAACAGGGCCTCATCCACGTGGATGCTCTCGGCGCAGGTAATTAGCGGGGCTCTGCTAAACCATTAACGAGGCCCCTTGAATGCGAATAAGCTTTAACAGTCACTGCTTTCTGCTTCCAACAGCACACGGGCACAATGGTGGCCCACACTTCAGTTTCACAAGTACTGTATTCTTTTTTTTTTATTGTCAAATGTTGAATAGCATTTGAATTTCAAAAGGCGCATCTGAGAAATGGAGCTAATGCATTTACAAAGCGCAATTAGCATGGCGGCCCTCCAGTCTCGGCCCCTCCGTCGACTCCGTGGGCGCGTGCCCCACGCCTCCAGCGGGTCCCGCGTCTTGACGGTTAGTCGGATTTAATGCCAGTGAGCAGAGATTTTTACACTGCTTTGAAAGCACAAATGATCTCACTTCCCAGGATATTATAAATGACGTTCGAGGTTATCAAAGGTCATAATTTCCTAGGTAAATAAATAACCGACCCAGATGGGACTTGAACCCACAATCCCCAGCTCCGGAGGCTGATGCCTTATCCATTAGGCCACTGGGCCAACCATGGGTGGCTTTTAAATAGACACAGCAAATGAATCTGGGGTTTTATAGCCATGGTCATCAAGCAACTTTGCATTAGTCCTGCCTGACAGCGTAACACTCATTTTCCTGCCAATAAAATGGCAATGAGTTATGTTGGGCTGACCTCAGCTTCTCAGAGAAGGAGTCAGTAAAGAATGTACCCAAACATACCTTCTTGGCTCACTGCAGCCTCCCGTTTTATGAATTTAATAGAACATATTGTTGTTCTCCTGTCTCCTGTCTCCTGTCTTAAAATTAAAAGTGTAACAATTTAAATGCATTCGAGATAAATGCCTCCTGAAAATCAGTGACATCAGTCACTATGAAGAGTACTTAACTGATTTTTCTGCAGTAGTAGTAATGTGATACTTAAAGTGGTATTGATATCAAAGTCGTAATTTTGGTATTGTGTCAACACTACCATAGACCAAAGTGATCCTTTGTCACTATGTCTGATAAATGTTTGTCGGTACCTGATCTATACACATAATATTTTACCGCAATGCCATTCTGTTAAAAAAAAGACAGATTTGACCCAATTCTTCCAGGCTGTATAGTGCACATGCACACATATTGGTCGCATCATGTCTATGTTTCATGCCCGGGCACGGTTAGTGATCACATTAGATGTTCCCTGTAACCTGATTTCGACCAACCGTGCATGGGATCCACCTCTTGAAGTGAGCCAGGGCACAGACCAGAATGTTCACTCTAGTCAAACAAACTGGACTTTGGTGCCCAAACGTGTTCAGACACAGTATGGATCGTGTTGTGTGAGTTCATCCTAAAGGGGTCTTGCTCAGCTGCTGGAGAGATTCAGGATGGGGAAGCACAGCAATGTGGGCGTCATCGGCAACGAAGCTGAGGTTATGCATCTGAAGTGTGATGCTACCATGTCAGTGATGGATTGCTATACAACGGCAAACACCATACAGTTCATACCGGCCATACTGTGAGGTCCATATATATTTGGACACTGACACAAGTTTTACCAGTTTACTGAAATATATTCCAATTGAAGTTGTAAATTGGATATGGACATACAGTGCAGCCTCTCAGGGTTTAGGAGTTTCAGCTCATAAACATATGCCACCCTCTTTTTAAAGCTGGCAAAAAGTAATTGGACAATTTGCTTAAAAGCTATTTCATGGACAGGTGTGGGCAATTCCTTTGTTCTTTTATTGTCGATTAAGCAGATAAAAGGCCTGGAGTTGATTGGAGGTTTCTTTTGTTAGGTCAAATGAACTCAGTATGTAAGTGAAACAGGCCATCCTTAGGCTGCAAAAACAGACAAGAAACAATTTGAGGAATTGCCACAGCATTAGGAGCAGCAAAATCCACAGTTTGGTGCATCCTGAGAAAGAAAGAAAGCATCGGTGAACTCAGCAACGCAAAAAGGCCCGAACGTCCACGGACGACAACAGTGGTGGATGATCACAAACTCATTTCCATGGTGAAGAGAAACCCTTTCGTAAACAGGTGAACAACACTCTCCAGGAGGTAGATACATCAATATCCAAGTCTACCACAAAGAGATGACTGCATGAAAGCAAATACAAAGGGTTCACTGCAAGATGCAAGCCACCCATAAGCCTCAAGAATAAAAAGGCTAGGTTGGACTTTGCAAAAAATTCCAAAAAAAAAAGCCAACAGCTCTGGAACAGCATTCATTGGACGGACAAAACCAAGATCAACCTGTATCAGGATGATGGAACGAAAAAAGGATGTAGAAGGGTTAGAACAGCTTATGATCCATCATCTGTAAAACATGGTGGAGGCAGTGTGATGGCTTGGGCGTGCGTGGCTGCCAGTGGTGTGGTAGAGGCAGTGTGATGGCTTGGGTGTGCATGGCTGCCAGTGGTGTGGTAGAGGCAGTGTGATGGCTTGGGCGTGCATGGCTGCCAGTGGCATGGTGTAGGCAGTGTGATGGCTAGGGCGTGCAAGGCTGCCAGTGGTGTGGTAGAGGCAGTGTG
>JABFDZ020000084.1:17845240-17857092 GCA_019775955.2 Pollimyrus isidori | reverse complement strand
TGTGGCCCTCCGTGTGGCCCTCTGTGTGATCATCCGTGTGGCCCTCTGTGTGGTCGTCCGTGTGGCCCTCTGTGTGATCGTCCATGTGGCCCTCTGTGTGATTGTCCGTGTGGTCCTCTGGGTGATTGTCCGTGTGGCCCTCTGTGTGATCGTCCATGTGGCCCTCTGTGTGATTGTCCGTGTGGCCCTCTGTGTGATTGTCCGTGTGGCCCTCTGGGTGACCCTCTGTGTAGCCCTCCGGGTGGGCCTCTGTATGGCTGCCCCAAGTGTTAGCACAGCACACACACCTCTGGTTTTAATGCTGGGGTTCTGAAGCTTTGACAGCAATTTGACCTGATCGTAACTGGAAAAAAAACATGCACTGGTTTGCAAAATCCTGCTTCTTTTCTATCAACCTCACTTCCTGTCCAAGGTAATTATTCCAAAACGTAATCTTGCTCCAGTATCTTGTATTCCTTTGACAGTGCAGAACCATTTTACCTCTGCTGATTTCAGTGGTCTAAATGGAATCCAGTGCCATGTATTACTGTTCCTCCCACCAGCGCTCTCCTGGTTAGGACGCCTCACATATCCTCAGGGGGCCGCTCAGGCACTGTTCCCAGGAGGACTGCACACGTGGAAGCCCCCCCGATTCGATCAGAGTTGTTCAGGCGTGTAAATGGGCTACGCATGGGGGAGGAGGGTACTTGTGAGATGCTTGCGTTGGCGCTCTCTATTAGCTGTCATTCGAATGTGGGCCAGACTTTTCTCTCTATCTGTGTTTTAAATGCACTTCATTTTCAGGTTTAATTATAATGGAGAAAGAGATATGTGAATATGGTGAATATGTCGAATTAATCCTCATTTTCACTCAGACATGTTTCCATTGGATTATTACCTCCCATCCTGGATTATAATAAAACTGCTGCTCCTTAATGGAAACTCAGTTGAATTCCCTAGCAGTGGGATATCCCCATCTGAATCCCTATGGATTTAATCTCAAATTCAAGTTTCCTATCGATAAATTTTGAGGCTGCTTTTGCTGAAATCCACCGGCAGAATATCAGAGAGAGGACCATTCCGGTGGGAAGGTGTGTGGATAAGGAATTAAAAGTATAAAACCAATTAAGATGTTTGCCCACTGTGCGATTTTCACAAGAACCATCAGCTATATTGGTAGGTCTCCAGTAGATCATGGGAGGTCCGTGTGACTCTATGGAAGTGTAATACAGCCATACTTTGCCAATAAAACCAGAAGTAAGAAGCTGACATTCCCATTAACAGCTGATTACCCAAGCCGGATTGTCTAACACACAGATTCGTATCTGACTCCCATGTCATATGACACCACAAAGTAGATGCAGATGGTCTCACCTGTCAGCTGACAGATAAGCAGTGTCTGGGAGGATGCATGGCATGCTGTCACCCAGCTGTTTTTATGGGCTTATAGTTTTGAGAGCTGGTAGGGGGAGGGGAGTATCACAGATGGATGTAGGCCATCTGTCAGTGGTGTGGCCTGTGTAGGAATTTCAGCCAGAGACTGGGTTCAGATGTCAAAAGAATATTTTATTTCTGTAGCAGGGTATGCACATACGTCAACAAGTGCTGAGGCAGTTGGGGCAAATTAACAATTCCACAGGACAATTACAGGGGCTTTTGAAAGGTACCAGACAGATGCATGACCTTGAGATACTTTTGTCTAAACTTTGCAGAATGTTCCATCTTAAGCTTTAGGGACTGTTTAGCTTTGTAGCTAATTAATTCTTTTTTATCATTTTCAAGGTCTGAACCTTGAAACCAGGATGGGTTTCATTTTTGTGCATCAATAGGATTACATCTCACAGCTAAATACATTTCAGCAAGCCCTAGTGTGTGCGCAAGCAAAAATAACTAACTGAAAATAAAATATGTCTCAGATACCCTAAGCTTACAGTAGAATTACATCATACAGAGTCTCTTCATTTAACTGGGTTGACTAAGTAACATTCTGTTTTCCTTCCACAGGCCATTCTCATTATTCAAACAACCCGTCACGTACCCAAATGGTAATCAGCCATTATAAACATATTGACTCTCTATGTATGTATTACTGCCTGGGTTCTGTCTATCACAAGCTAAAGGGATGAATATATTTGTCACGGTGTGACACGATGGAAAGGTGATCCTCAGTGCACCTTACAACCAACAGATACTTTATTGCAACAGAAAATGAAACACAAGGGACAAAGAGGGGTCAAAGGAAAGGCAGGTTGATTACATGGGGACAAACTACGGCTGGAACTACTCGTGAGGATTAATGGAGGGGGCAGGCAAAGTATCTGGCAGGTTACACAAACAAACCCCACAATGACCAACTGAGGCACAAGGGCAAAGGCAGGCACATATACACACGGATAGCTGGCACTGGACAAGAAACAGGGGCGGGCTTTTGACATATGAAACACTGGGACTCAGTAGACACAGGTTTGGGTCATAAACTGACCAGCAACACCTGTTGGCTGAGCAGGCAAATGACAGACAGAACATAGCAGGGACTGATACTGACAATACTAAAGTTGTTTTGGTGCTTTCCATCCGTTCTCCTTCATGGAACTTGAACCAGCTGAGTCTTTGTACAGATGTCCAGTTCCTTAACCATCTCACCACCTGCTGGGCGATGTTCAAAATTGAACAGACTGTGCAGCAGTAGCCTGATAACAATGAGGATGCCAGGGCTCTTACCGTCCTACCTGGTTCCCGCCCTTCTTATGCCCTATGATTGGCCTGACCTCTCTGAGGGCACTTTAATCACCACCTGACCTCTGGCTAAAGGGGGCTGGAGCTACTTCCCAGCCTTCAGGGTTACATGATCTGACAAAGGTAAATAAGCACCCCACCTCCCCATGTACCAACCTCCTATCATACGAGTTGGAGTTCTGCTCATAGGGAATGGGGGATGAGGATTGACCGTTCTCTGACTGACTGAGTCTGAGCCCAATGATTCCACCTATAGGAATATAAATATAGGGCTATTATAAAGGCCTGATTTTACAACAAAAATATATAGGGCTATTATAATGGCCATAAAAGTAACTAAAAAGACAGACTTTCCCAAAAAACTCAGACTCAGCCTACTTCCATCTTAGCTTCATGTCCTTCCACAAACTCAGTTCAGTGTTAATTAATCAAGGTTCATTCAGGACAGACTTGCAAAGTCACACTTAGTGCACACACCCACGATATTGAAGAAGCCCAAATGAATGGATGAATGATAGATCGATCAAATGAGTCGAAAACGCTGTAAAATGAGAGTGGTGTTTTTTTCCGCTGCACAATAAATGCTGCTGATTGGAGCTGTATGAAAAATAAAACGATGTCATCGCTTAAAAAAAGCAATACTATGGCCATAATAAAACAGCCAGGGAGCTGGTTTGGCAATGAACTGCAGACAGACTAAATGCGTAAGTTATGTAAACGTTAGAAATGCTTAATACAGTGGCATGGTGATACAGTGGTTTATGCTGCCGCCTTATAATACGAAAGTTCCTGATTCACCACATTTTTCCTTGCCCAGATGCAGGTCACCGTAGCCTCCCAATGAAGCCGGGCCTGGGGCTCGATGGCGAGCGCCTGGTGGCCAGGCCTATACCCATGGGGCCTGGTTGGGCACAGCCCGAACAAGGTATGTGGGTCCCCCCTCCAATGGGCTCACCACCCATAGGAGGAGCCATAGGGGTTGGGTGCCATGCAAGCTGGGCAGTGGCCAAAGGCGGGGACCCTGGCGGTTCGATCCTCGGCTGCAAAAGCTATGATGAGGTGGCTCGGGCATCTGATTAAGATGCCTCCTGGATGCCTCCCTGATGAGGTGTTCCGGGTATATCCCACTGGGAGGAGACCCCGCGGAAGACCCAGGATGAGCTGGATGGGATTCCCTCAGATGAGCTGGATGAAGTGCCCGGGGAGAAAGAAGTCTGGGTTTCCCTGCTGAGACTGCTGCCCCGCAACCCGACCTCAGATATGCGGGAGAAAATGGATGGATGGATGGAGTTCCTAGTTCCATAGCCAACGGGGAACTTTCTGGGTTGATTTCACCTGTCGTTATTACTGTATAATATTATTTCATCTCCGTAAAATACTTTAAATCACATGCGTGTGAGATGTTCTGCACAAATAATCGTATGTTGTCTTTACTGACTACAGCACTGACTACAGGGTTCCATTTTTATATACGTATATACAAGGCTCACTCTCCCGCTCAAACAAAATCATGTCATTTTGGTTCACCTTACAGATTAACAAAAAAATTCATATAATGAATGAGTAAAATAATGTGAAATATTATGTCAGATAAGGACACATAATTCAACATCTTACACGCTCAACATGGTAAGATTGTGTAATTTCATCCGAAGGAACAATCTTTTGGGAATCTGTTCCCACACGTCGGACATTCTTCGAGACAATGCTAAACTAAGCCAGACAGTTAGCCTGGTCTGGATCAGGCTAGTTCGCAGGCCCAATTTACCATGGAAATTCAGCTGGGATTCATTTAAGACACATTGATGGAACAGAACTCTCACTTAAGTAAGACCGACTTGTCGAAATAAGTCAGACTTTCCCTTAAGCCTGCTTCGTGGAATACCCGCCCACCCCCCAGATTTTACAACAAAAATATAGGGCTATTACAATAGCTCGAATTTACAACAAAAATATAGGGCAATTAGAAAGGCCTGAATTTACACCAAAAATATAGGGCTATTACAACAGCCTGATTTTACAACAAAAAAATGCACACATGTTATTATCACAAATGACAGACTCTGTCACGGAAACAGAGGATGGACCAACTCTTGTACCTCTTTGGAGTAAAAACAGACACATTTACAGAACTCATCAAATATTTAATCAAAATGTTTTCAGCACCAATTTGTCTTTGGCCCCGCTTACAAATTGGTCTGCTGCCACCAATTAAATGAAGCGGTTTCATGTTTAATGAGCATCAGTCTGGCCAATCGTGATTCATGCCAGGAGCACGTCATTGCTCCATGCAGAGAGCAGGTCCCCCACGCCAATCTGTGCATCGTGTGGCTGAAGGTGGATTAGATATGTGGCTATGGGGTTGGGGATATAGGCAGTCTCCAAACACAAACACACACACACACATATACAAACACACACACACACATACATACATACATAAACTCCATTCCAGGTCTCACGTTCCTGCATCTGATTATCACAGGAGAAATGTGATGGAGAGTCAGAACAGGAATGTGTGTGTGTGTGTGTGTGTGCTCTAATCGACATTGTTCCTTAGTGCCTAAAAAGTAATATTTAAACTATAATTAAGTCAATTGAATTTCCTTCACAGTCCAGTGGCTGGATGGCATGTAGAAGTCACCTTTTTTACGATGGTTAAATCCAACCACCCATCCACCCATTTTCCAAATCCTTTTTCCTTCTGGGTTGCAGGGGGGTACTGTAACCCCCTATCAAGACCCAGACTCCCCCCACCAGGAGGCAAAAATAACAATTTGGTGGGGGAGGGGGTCTTAACATTTTTATTTTGTTGCAGAAGAAACCCCTAATGTGGATGGTACCATTTTAACCACCTCGGCTCTAGAAGCATCCAGTCGGTTGTGTCATTCATTCTCATTGAGTGACCTGTTCATTGTGTTCGTCTGTCATGCATTGGTAAATGTCTAAAAAAGTCTAGTCTGTTGAAAGTGTTATTTTGCGACCTTCATTTATTCATTTAAGTGCTTCATCTATTAATATAAGCTGACGTCTTTATAAGTTTCCTTACTTACCATTGTCCATCTGAGCTACTTCGGCGAGGTACAGTAAACCACCATAGTGCTAATTGATAGCCCTAACCATAGCTTACCTCAACAAAATAGCTCAAGTCCACAGAACAACGGTGCAATCAACTTTAGTTATATTAACTAGCAAGATAATCTAAGTTCTCCATTTAAAATACATTCCACTTGGCCCACCGGTACTCATCAGTTGCCTCTGGAGTCCCACAGACCAAAAACCCTGATAGGACTCTTTCTTCAACATGACGGTGTCCCTCACCACTGGAGTCCACCAGTGAGTTCAGTGATTGCCGCCGCGACAAGCACCAGCCACCTTACGGCCACAGCTCCGGTCAGCCGCCTCCACAATGAAGGCATGAAATATGGCTCACTCGGACTCCCCTGGGAAATGTTTTGCTGGAGATAGGAGTTGAAGTTCCTTCTGAAAGGGGATTCTGCCAGATGGTCTCAGCAGACCCTCACTATATGCTTGGGCCTACTAGGCCTGGCCGGCTTCCTCCCCCACCAGCAGAGCCATCCCACCACCAGGTGGTGATCAGTTGACAGCTCCGCTCTTCTCCTCACCCCCGAGTGTCCAATATATGCGGCTGCAAGTCCGATGACACGACCACAAAGTCAATCATTGAACTGTGGCCTAGGGTGTCCTGGTGCTAAATGCACATATGGACACCCTTATGCTTGAACAGGGTGTTCATTATAGACAATCTGTGACAAGCACAGAAGTCCACTAATAAAACACCTCTCGGGTTCAGATTCCCCTCCAGGTCTCACTGTCATTGCTCATCAGAACAAGAGAGTCCCCAGGAGGAGTGCTCTCCAATACCCCTTCCAAGTACTCCAAAAAGGGTGTCACATAAGCACAAATAACAGTCAGGTCCCGTCCCCCTCACCCAAAGGCAAAGGGAGGCTACCCCAATGTACAAGCGCCCAGCCAGGGGGCAATAAGTATGCTCACCGCTGCTCAGCGCCTCCCCCCACAAGTAAGTCGAGAGTGGAAGAGGGTCCAGCCCCCCTCTAGGAGACTGGTTCCAGAGCACAAGACATGCATCAAGGTGAGCCCGACTATAACTAGTCGGAGCCTCACAACCTCACGTACCAGCTCAGGTTCCTTCCCCACTAGAGAGGTGACATTCCATGCCCCTAGAGCTGGCTTCTGCAGCTGAGGTCCTCGCCTTCGGCCACTTCCCGACTCATTCTGCACCTGACCCCCTTGGCCCTTCCTACAGGTGGTGAGTCCATTGGAAGGGGGACCCATGTTCCTTCTTCGGGCTGTGCCTCATCCTAAGGGGTCTATTGAGCCACCCTTCGTCTAGTCCTTTACCCAGGAACAGTTCTCCTTGGGTGACTCTACCATAAAGCCCCGGACAACTTAGCTCCTTAGATCATTGGAACACGCAAACCCCTCCACCAAGATTAGGTGTCGGCTCCAGGAGAGGACCAAACAAAATACAAGAGTTTTTGCATTTTTCGTTTTTTCATTGCAGTGTCAGATTTTTATTAAATTGAGTTTTCCCTTATGGGGAACAGGGAAAATGGCAATGGGGATGCTTATAGGACTACAGCTACCTCCTAGCTCAATCCCACTCGCTCCTGTCACTGGTCAATTTAGCCACCATTCTGTTAGGACATCTTGGCGATCACACATCAGTCAAATTCAGTTAAAACCAAGGGTCTTCCAGAACAGGCTTCCTTAGCTTCTTAGCATTTGTGGGGGATAAACCTCGAGAGCAGTGGCGGGACTGTAGATGAATTTGCTTCTGAGGTGGCTGCTCTGTGTAGCCCTCAGTCTCGCTGTCTTCACATCTTATCACATCTTATCACAAAGGATGATTAATGGGATATTAAGCAGCAGAGGTATTATTCACCTGCGAGAGCTGTTTATTCTCGGAACACTCTGAGGTCACACGTGATGTGATGACATCATAATGGGAGGTTAATCAAATAAAATGTTGACAGAGATGAGGAATGTTCCACATTTCCAAGGAGAGGTATAACGTTACTCTCTGGATAACAAGGCTAACACAGACTGGGCTGGTCTTACGAAGTGGTCGGGGCTGAGCTAGGTCGGAGCAGGCCAGGTCAGGCTAGGTGATCAACAGTCTGCCTGATCCCACTCCTCAATACCCAAAACAGGACAGTGCATGTCAGAAAGTGATGGCTATACTAGTGTCTGATCTGTTTCATCTAACATTAGCCATGGCATTTAATGTGTCCTCCAACAAACGCTACGTCCAGCTTGGTCCCAAACTTATAGGAGCATATAGCGACCTGCCAGCCAAGGCCCATAGTGTCTAATTGACTAGTATCATTCTCAGGTATTCTACAAATCATGACCCACATGCCCTGTATGCGAACACACAAACACACACACACACACACGCATAGACACACAATGGTACCCATGATCCGTACCCATGCAGCACCAGCAGTCCGGACCCCTCCGTAAACATGCAACATGACTGTGTTCAGAATATACGCCCTCCCCTTCTACCACGTGTTTAGAATACATGCGCTCCCCCTTTATCACCATGTTCAGAATACATGCCCTCCCCACCTTACTGCTATGTTCACAATACACACCCTCCCCTTTTACCACCATGTTTGGTATACATGCCCTCCCCTTTTACCACCATGTTTGGTATACATGCCCTCCCCTTTTACCACCATGTTTGGTATACATGCCCTCCCCGTTTACCACCATGTTTGGTATACATGCCCTCCCCGTTTACCACCATGTTTGGTATACATGCCCTCCCCTTTTACCACCATGTTTGGTATACATGCCCTCCCCTTTTACCATCATGGGTGGTATACATGCCCTCCCCCTTACTGCTGTTTATGGAATACAGCCTCCCCCTTTACTTATGCATCTGCCTGCCTGTCCTCTGCGCTTTCAATGTCCTACATGTGTGGCAGCCCGACACGCCTGGCCACCACTGTCCTCCGCGCGGAGATCGAGATTGCCCGATCCAGGAGCAGCAGAATTTACCTTGATACAGAGACCTCCCCAACATTGCACTGTTGCTTGGAAGAGACTTAAATACCTCCAAGTTGCCATCTACATGCAATACTGGGGGGGGGGGGGTCATTTAAGCACTGTGCAATCCTGAGTTTGAGCAGGTGGCTCTGTGAAGGTTTGAGAACATATAATGGAAGATATTGAGGAAAAATGCATATTATCATCAGATGAAATATGTCTTCATGGAGAGTTTTTGGATCAGTATGAATATAATATAATATAATGTAAAATAATGAGAATACAGCCTATCAATAAGAAAAAATGACAGAGAATTGTGGGAGACCATCTCCCATCAGTTGGATCAAGTTCCTGGAGACTCCCCATCCCCTGCCCTCTGCTTCCTGGCAGAGGCTCCAAGCTCACTGTGACCCAGTACCAGCTATATGCTATGGCAGATGCTGAAATCCATTCACCCATCTCCCAGTAGAAGGTCACTGCGAGCCTATCACCTATACCTATACCGAGAAGCACAGGGGTGGGGGGTCCCCTGCATGGGAGTCTCCTCGGATGCAGCAATGCAGCCACACACCTGTGCGCGTCGCTCCGGATTAGCGCATTGGCTGGGAAAACAGCAAAACCACATACATCTGACTCATCTGACTGATTCCTGGTGCCGGCATGTTTGCCCAGCACTTGGCCAGCTCTATCCTTGGCATTTGAGGGGTGGGATCACACACACTCACATTCCTGCCATGCGGGTGGGCGACGCTGGCAAGGGCGATGCAGCAAAAATGAGACCTTGTGATGAACCCCGGGGTGGGAAAACAGCTGCTTGATGTCAAGAGAACGTTTTCCCGCATCGAGGTCATGATGGGGGGGGCCCATGAAACTCACCCTGGTGGTACGACCATCCCAGAGAAGCCCCTGCCTGCCTACCGCTGCTCAAATGACTACATCTGCCTTATCTCAGTGAGCTGCTAACAGATTTCAACTATTCAGTACTATCAGATATATATACATTATATATCTAAGATATAAATACATTATATAGGCAGCAGGTTGAGCTTGACTCCACAACTCCTTTCAGAACAGCCGCTGAATGTAAAGTACTGGCAAGTCACGGGATAACCTTGAGAAACAGAAAATCTGAGCCTACAAATTGAGCCTTTACAGTGATTCCTTTCAGTGTTCTTGTTCTTTTTTAAACCTTTTAATCCCTTTTAAACAAAATTTCTCCACAGCCCGAGGCCAAATCACCTTGCCTGCTTGAAGAATGTGGTGCACATCCCTTCCCGGTGCTTGGAGAATGTGGTACACGTCCCTTCCCGGTGCTTGGAGAATGTGGTACACGTCCCTTCCCAGTGGTTGGAGAATGTGGTACACATCCCTTCCCGGTGCTTGGGCAATGTTTTGCACATCCCTTCAGGAATCAGCTGCTCTCCTGGCTGCGTTAGCACCGCCCGGTGGCGATAATCTGCATCTCCCCTTTAGCCCAATCAGTCTCCTGTCCTGTTTTGCGATGTTACCAGGTATCCAGCCGCAGTTACACGCATTACCTGCACCACAGTGCATGCGGATTTACATCTGGTGCTCTGCTGGTGATTCTGCTACGTTTGTAAATAGGGTAGTGACTCTGGATGCAGGAATTATCTAAATGAATGGTAATATTTGCGTGTTTGTGTGTGCGTGTGCCTGTGCACAAGGAGCATGTCGCTTTCAGAGGGGTTCTTTTCGCCGAGCAATGATCTCAAACATAGCCCTGCCGCTTTTTGCTAAAACCCAGCGGGCACTCAGGTGACCACAAGCTGCATATTTTGTGTAAAAACAGGAGATTTATGCACTTTCAGGTGGGCTGCGGTGTGATGTCCCTCTATGCTCCACCACCTTCGCATTTTTTCTCCTTTTGCCATGTGAGTGCCAGGGCACGAGGTAGTAGAGGTGAAGGGGATGGCTGGGGTTGGGAGGTTTTGATCAGGAGGTTTTGATCATTATCTTACTGCTCAGATACTGTCACACGAGCGATTTGGAGAGAAGTTAGCTATTTCCCTTAGAGGACACTTCTTCGGGTTGTACTCTGCAAAGGAATCATGCAACGGATAACCTTTTATAGCAGGAATTCACAATCTGAGAGCTGGATGAGGCCGCTAGCTGAGCAAACACGGGAATGTCAATACCTCGCATGGGGAGAGTTGAGGCGGGGGGCCGGTTTCCACGTGATCCCTCTCTGTACGGACACAGCAGATGGAAAACAGCCGGAAAATGAAGGACAACAGCCAGCTACAGATGTCCGGCCCATAGCCAGACTTGTGTGCACTTTCGGTTTAATTAGCTTCCCAGCATTAGCAAGATGGTACCTGCCCCCCCAACACACAGACACACACACACACACACCCAAGGCTGTATGAGACCTGCTGCACCCCAGCTGAACACAGGGAGTTGGGGGAGGGTTTTTTTTTGGAGAAGGTCCGTGTAGGATGGGGGGGTGGGGGTGGGCACGGGAGCATGAAGTTTCATCAGGAGGAACAAGGCGTCGGCGTCTGAGCTGCTCATTAGGAGGAAAGCAATTAGTGGCCAGTTTCACCCCCGCCTTGCAACACTGAGTGCCGGTGTGTGTGTGTGTGTGGGGGGGAGTTCCTCATTGTTACTCGAGTGTTGAATCAAAGGTTGATCTTCTGAAGCGACATCAGGCCGCACGCTGTTAATGTGACCATGATGACGGATGCAGAAAGTGTTAATTATGCATGCTTCTGACTAAAATGCGTGCATATTAGAAATGATAAAAAAAAAATATCAAGCTGCAAATCAGCCTGCAAGGTGTTCCACCATGAAATAGTCAGCAGGGGGGGGCATGAGAACTACACGGGTACCTGCTTGGGGTGGCAGCCAGATTTAACTGGTGGAAGCCTGACGGAAAATATACCACTGAAACAGGAAGCAGTGAAAAGGCCTCTATTGAAATAGGAAGCTGTGAAAATCCACCAGAAAAACAGGAAGCTGTGAAAACCCACCAAAGAAACAGGAAGCAGTGAAAAGGCCACCATTGAAATAGGAAGCTGTGAAAATCCACCAGAAAAACAGGAAGCTGTGAAAACCCACCAAAGAAACAGGAAGCAGTG
>JABFDZ020000084.1:17763268-17777752 GCA_019775955.2 Pollimyrus isidori | reverse complement strand
GGGTTCAGATGCCTTTCCAGTAGCAGGTCCATGCAGTGCGGGTTCAGATGCCTTTCCAGTAGCAGGTCCATGCAGTGCGGGTTCAGATGCCTTTCCAGTAGCAGGTCCATGCAGTGTGGGTTCAGATGCCTTTCCAGTAGCAGGTCCATGCAGTGTGGGTTCAGATGCCTTTCCAGTAGCAGGTCCATGCAGTGTGGGTTCAGATGCCTTTCCAGTATCAGATCCATACAGTCCGTTCAGATGCCAAAAAACGCTTAGTTTTAAAAAGTCTTGTGTTTTCTTTGGTTACTTATGGCTAAGGTTAGGGCAGGTTGTCATGTTGGGATTAACACTGTCCAAATATAAATTAATGGAGGGTCCCCACAATGATATGCATTGGCACCTCGGAACTCAAACATAATCCTTTTAAAACTTGAGTTTGAATCCTAAAATGTTTGAGTTCTGATCGAGTTTTCCATATAAGAAATAGTGGAAAACCAATTACTTGGTTCCTAGCTCGAAAAAATACAACTAAATATTTTTTTATTTTAGCATTTAAACACAAAATGAACAGGATCAAAGAAGAAGAACATATACTGTACTAAACACATCTAAGCACATTTATCAAAATAGTAATCTGTAAAATAAGAACACAAATGTATCCAAACAATTTGTAAAGTGAAAAAAAAAAACTATGTGTTCTGCCCAGATCGTTAACCGTTTCGTTAACCTTGTGTGGAATCCCCTTGTGATCAGCTGTTTCTGGTTGTTCTGGTAGTCCTCTGTATTTAGTCCACGTTTCAGACTGTTTCCCCAGTCCGGTCATTGTATTGTCCCTCTGCGTTTTGTCTGCCTTACCTGATGTCATGACCTGCTCGTACGATCCTCGTGTGTGCCACGCCCCTTCATTACCTACATGTGCTACCCCAATTCTGATCACTTGTTGCCTGTTATTTTCTGCTTGTCTTGCGTATATAGTCCATGTTCAAGTCTGTTTCCCCAGGTCTGTTATTGACTTAGTTTGCCGTGTGCTCTCCTTTGTCCCGTCTGCTATAAACAATCCCCGTTTCATCCTATGTACGGCTCTCTCGTCTGCTTGCCTGCTCACCCACACGCTGGACATTACACCTGTAATTAAACCCTGTATTCCCCGATACGCTGATGTCTGCGCCTTTGTCTCCATTCTGTCCCCGCTCAACACCAGAATATTATTATTATTAAATATATTAATGGTTTATTATTAATGATATGAAATTAATTAACAAGAAATCTATTTTTTAAATATTTTTATTATATAATAATTACTTTTACTGTCTATCATTGTCTAAATGTGATTTTACTGTCTAAATATATGTATTCAGCTAGTGTAAACATGCAAGATGCTATCACAGCAAATGCGAGGCTGAGACTGAAGCGTTACCCTTTGCTGCGCGACTCATTTTTCCGCGCGTACAAGTTATCTCAGATAACAGTTCACAGTTCGACGTATGAAATTCACATCTAGTTCTAGGTCATTCTTTTTTTTAACTGGTTGGTTTGACTTTTAAGAAATTCGAGTTCTAATGAGTTTGAGAACTGAGGTACCACTGTAATTACAAACCTGTGTGTGTCTGTGTGCTTGTTCATGAGGTAGCCCTTTTTGCTGTTATTTGAAAGTGGGAGGATTATTATGCTAATAATAATAATGTTTGTATATAAATGCTAATATGTTTGCACATGCTTTTCCTCTTTCAGATCAATGGATCCTGATGCCTCTACCCAGCCCCCGCATGTCACTCTAGATCCAGTGGGGGTGCCCAAACCCGGGACTTGCCCCCTTAATTTGCTTGTGAAATGTCAGATGAACGAGGGTCAGTACTGTGAAGGAAATCCTCTTTTTCAAGTTAGAAAGCTCTGGGAGGGGGGAATGAGACTATAAATTATGGGGGCGGGGGGGGGCAGATCAGCAGGCAGTTTGCGTAACGCCTCAGGGAGGGGGCACTGTTCCAGGTCAGGCCAGACTCGTAAGTTTTAAAAGTCAACCTTCAATTACTGACCGATTTATGCGTGAAAGTGACTTACTGTCAAAATAACGATATTAATCAAACAATTACAACTAAAATGCAGCCTGCCCTGCGGCTCAGTGTGAACCTGACCGCCCGCATCCATTTCCTTGGCACCGTTTCCATGTTTAATCAAACATGAATATTAAATCACCCAATGAAATAAAATGACTCAGCTTCTGCACACAGAAAATTAAACTTTTGCATTCCAGTGGTTCAAAAAAAAAAGAATTTTTCCATTGACGGCTACCAGACTGAAAAAGTGTAGAGCAAAGACCTATTCCATCCTTAGAGGCTAATCTAATTGAAACTGTACTTTGCTCATGGCAAACCCCGAAGTAAAATATTGCTAATCCCAGTCATTTCTGCGTTCCCTGCGTGAGATGACACTGGGTGGCCCTTCGGATCAGCACGCCCCGGGAGAACCAGAGACAGCGCAGCAAACCAAAGATGACTTCACCGATCAACGCAGTGGACTCCATAGGGAGGAAAACCAGCTCTACATTAAAACAACAAGATATGAAAAGTGTCCAACCTGGGAATAGGTTCAAGAAAGACAATCAGAGTTTGTTGTTGTGCAGGAGGGTACAAGCACATTAGTGAGAGTCATGACATCATGCTACATGCTACATTTATGTATTTATATATGTATTTATAGTACTTACAGAAAGTATGGGGATTCTTACTTATATTGCACATTTATTGGACCAAAATCATTACTTGATTCATTTATTTATAAAAATCGTATATCACATTAGAAACAACCAGTACTTTTAAGTAAACTCATTTATGTAGTAATTCAAGTAGTGCATTCAAGTAGTAATAAATTGAAACCAAAATTACAGTTAAAAAAGAGATAACGAGTTAAAAAGTTAATTGATAAGCAGTGTCATTTGGTACTTTTTAATTACTAATACCTTTCAGTATTAGTTCTGCAGTGACATAAACCACCAATTTTTTTTGCGTAGTAGCACTTTGGGAGCCAGTGACTACAACCGCAATTACGTTTTTTCACAACCATTTTCACACTTGTCTCAATACCATGTCCACTTTTTCACAACACTTCACACAGTGGGCTGTACCAATACACACCTGAGCACATCATTTAACCTTTGGTGCAAAATGAGCTACAACCACCAAAACGTTTCACGATTCACCCAAAAGTGATTGATGCTGCCATAATAATGACGAATGCTGTCCCCCAACATCACTACTGGGGCACTCAGTGTTCAATGGGCTAAAAAACATTAACAACTTTCAGTATTGCAAGTTGCATATACAAGTGTGGCTGTATCCTCCAGTTTGGCATGAATTACATGTTGCATTGTAAAAATAAAATAAACAAGAATTACTTTTATGTGTAAAAATTGCAATACCAACAAATTCTGAAATGCTGCATTATATATGATAATTAGACATCATGTAGGTGTCGCCGTTTCTTTTTTGCAGTATGTAAATATTTCATGCCTAGCAGATGGAGAAGGTTTGTTATGGTTGAGTATAGTAAATCTACAGTAAAGCTATACTGAGTGTTTTACTGAAGTATATGTGTTGCCTTACCCACTGTTTTTGCACAGACAGCATTGTGTTGCCTTGCAAAAAGGAAAGGGGGAGGGGGGGGGGACGACACTCCATGACCTCATCTGTATAGATGGTGTAGATGGGGGGGGGGGACACTCCATGACCTCATCTGTATAGATGGTGTAGATGGTAACAAAGCAACAAACAAAGACAAAATTATGAAATTCCCGCTAAAAGCATAATTATTTGTGTTACTGCAAATGCATAGTGTCCTGTGTCTGTCAAAATTCAGCATGTTTCAAATTACAGTGCTCTAAATTTCATTAGGTTTTGACCTGAAAGTTAACTGTTTTGAACAGATTATCTAAACGTCTGAAAGATCAGCTGTAGTTGTACAAAGTTTTGCTGGTGGCGAACACTGACTGAGAGAAGCATTCGTGAAATTTGAGGGAAGTGGTGATTGAATGAATATTGCGTCAAAGCAATGCAAACGTGTACATAATTTAGCTCGCATGGTGTACTGGCATGGTGCATGTGTTAAGTTTTTTTAAAAAGTGGACATGGTATTGAGGCACACATTAAAATGATTGGAAAAAATTCTAATAACAAAATGGCAAAAATATAACTGAATGAGTCAGCAAAAAAAATTATGATGCTTAGTAAAAAAAATGTCTCTGCAGAAGATACGTGTGGATATGTTAAACATTGCTTGTCAATGGATTTCGTTATGAAAACAATATATTTGCATTATTTTTACAAAATTAAGCAAGCATCCCAAGACTGTAAGCACTGTATGTTTGTGTGTGTGTGTGTGTGTGTGTAGTGCTAGATGTGCACATTTTACATTTTATTTATTGTTTTTTTTTTCTTAATTTTTTATTTTTATTTCTTTTTTGGAGCATTGCAAGTGAACAAAATAAGAAAAAACCTCATTGTGTATCTAAAGATGTGTATGTAAATATAACCTAAGTCTGTTTACTTTTTCATTTTCATTGCATTTCTAAAGTGGATTAGATTTAGACAGATAAGATGAGCCAGCTTCGCATGTGTGTGAAATCCTGAGCCAGAGATTAAAGATTCACTTACAAAGTGAAAGTATTGCCTTTCATCTACACGACGTTGCTGCCATCCCCTCCCCCCATGCAAGGGATACATTGACCCTTATATGGGGCAGCTAGAACCTAGTTAGCATTCAGTATCCTTCTGCTCTACCTCAGGCCAGCAAGCCATGGAGATGAACAGTCAACGCAAGTGCACCATACGTCCCCGGCAAGCCCTACCAAGCTGTGCTCAGTGATCCAACTCAACTTCATTGGATCTCCATTCACCAGCGACCTCCAGGACTGGGTGTTTGGTTCTTTTGTGTTGCTATGAATTAAGGAGCATGAAACAGTGGTTCGGTGTTGCATCAAAAAATCCACCAAAAATTCAATCCCATCAAACGTCAAATTCGTACTCTGCCCTCTTTTCATGGCTACAGGTGCACTGGCCTTGTGTCTCTGGTGCACTGCCCGAGATGCTTCTCCCTGGCCACTGGCACCATGACTGAGGGGAGATCTCCTCAGTGGGTACAGGTATGCAGAAGCCAATACGCATCGCCCCGGGTCTCCAGTGGCAACCATGTCATCTTTCACCTGGTGCTCAGGACAGCTCGGACACAGGCACAGTGGAGTCCGGCATCCCTGCCACGCACCTCCCGAGCACTGAGATGGCTGATTAATAATCGAGAGCCAGAACGCCGCCCCCAGGTGGAACATTGAGAAACACGGAGCATGAATTAAACAGCTGGCAGCCTATTATCCTCGTGTCATAATGGGGCCGACCTCCATGATTTATTGATGCAAGCATGTAATATTCATCCGCGGCGAGGGACCAGGGTTACCACAGGTCAGGCTCCGCCCTCCTCGTCTCCGCCAATTAAAATGACACCCATGCTGAAGAGGCTGACTTCGGAGGTACGATCCAGCCGGCCCCTGGATGGGTTATTAAAACTTACGAGAGGATGTCAGTCAAGCACCAGCAAGGATTTCCTGCTTCTTCAACTGGTCGACAAGGAGCAGGATTATACATATTCATGACACTCATAAAAAAGAGGGGGAATTCTATTTGCATTCCAGAATACTCCCATGCAGTAAAATCAGACCAGGGCTGCCTGAAAAGTGTTTTTTTCATGTAATTTAAACACAACTTTGTAGTTTTTAGGGAACCTTAAAATGCAAGTTGGGTCAGGTGGTTTAGGTCGGGAGCCAGGCTCCCAGAATGCACCACACATCACCACACAAGTCTGTAGTGGTGCTCATATCATTTGTATTTATTGCATTACTGGTTCATTATCATAGAAACGAAATGCCAAAATATTCCAATAACAGTAAGAAAAGGCTCGAAACACCTTTTCAAACATCCATGTATCCATTGTTCAACCACTTCAGCACCAAGGAGCTGTCTACCCCCAGGAGGACAGAGGTTGTGGTAGTAGGAGATTCAATAATTAGAGGCATAGATAGTTATGTGTGCTCCCATGATAGAGGGTCCCATACGGTGTCTTGCCTGCCTGGTGCCCAGGTGGGGGGCCTTCCAAATCGAATGCACAGGCTTTTGACCCCAACTGGGGTGGATCCAATGGTCATGGTGCATGTTGGCACCAATGACATAGGCAAGGGCAAGAGGGTTATTCTGTAGGAGAAATATATAGAAGTTATGGATAAGCTTAGAAGCAGAACATCTGTTGTGGTATTTTCTGGAATACTTCCCATGCCACGTTCAAGCCAGGATTAGTTAGCTGAGATAAGGAGATGAAATGCGTGGCTAAAAGGGTGGGGTAGGAAAGAGACGTTTACATTTAGGGGGCACTGGAAGACCTTCGGGAACAGGTGGGACCTGTTCAAGGCGGACTGGTTGCATCTGAATCAGAGGGGAACCAGTGTATTTGGGAGGGGTATGTGTAGAGTAGTTGAGGAATGTTTAAACTGGAGGGGGGGACAGGGAGGCTAGTTATAAACATAGATGGGGGAAGACGGAAAGGCCCATTTAATATTAAAAGTGGGCACTGTAAAAGGCCTACTCCTTGTGGTCTGTATTTAAATGCTAGGAGTCTTAAGAACAAAATTAATGATATAGAGGCTTTAATTTCATTTGACACTTATGACATTATAGGAATAACTGAAACATGGATGAACAACAATGATGGAGAATTATAAAATATAGATGGTTACACGTTGTTCTGTAGAGACCCGACAGGGAAGAAGGGAGGTGGTGTTGCAGTATATGTCAAAGGAAACTTGCAGGCAAGGGAGCTTACTGATGAAAATAAAAGTACAGAAGCTGTATGGATAACACTGGATGCAAAAGACTCAAATGGCCTAAGTGTTGGGGTTTGTTATAGAGCACCTATTGTAGCTTGCAGAGGAAAGCGGAATGTTATATGATGATATCAGGATTATGAGTAATAAAACTATGTGGTGGTTTTGGGGGATTTTAATTTACCTGTGATGCAGTGGGACACAGCTCTACCGTAACTGAACGTGAGATGGTGGAATTAGTACAGGGTTGCTTTCTTTTACTGAGTTTGTTAATGTCTTCTTGATCTTGTTTTCTCTAATAACCAGGAAAATTAGAGGTTTTAATGGTACGAGACTGAAACTGGAAACTAAACTGGATGGAGTTAAATAGCAAAATTGTTGAAGATGCATGGGGATTTTTTAAAAGCATATTGTAAAGGATGTAATACCTGTTTCCAGCAAAACTAAATCTAGGAAACTGCAACCAAGGTGGTTTACTAATGAAATTAAGAATAAAGCCAGGGGGAAAAGGGCTCTGTTCCACAATTGAAAACTAATTAATGATTAACTAATGATTAAGCAGGAGTACAGGTTGAGTTAAAAAATAACATTAGACTGTCCAAGAGGAATGCAGAAAGGAAGATTGCATTGGAGGCTAAGGATGACATTAAAAGTTTCTTCCAATATTTTAACTCCAAAAGAACTTTAAAAGCTGAAATCACTAATTTGCAGGATAGTAAGGTCCTTATAATCAAATATGAAATTGATATGAGTGATATTGAAAATGAAATTGAAATGAGTTTGATTATTTTACACAAGTGTTTACAGTAGAGAACACGAGTAACTTACCACCAATTAGTACGAATACAGCATCGTCTATGACTAATGTATGTGTAACTGAGGCTGATGTGGTACTAAGCCAAGCTAAGCTCAAAATAAATAAATCGCAGGGCCCCGATGGCATCTTACCTATAGTTTTAAAAGAGATGAGAGATATTATTAGCCAGCCTTTAATGATAATATTCCAGAAATCGTGATCTGCTGGTGTGGTACCTTCAAAGATATTTTTATTGTCAATTCAAATTTTATGTGCAAGACATACAGGAGAAGCGAAGTGCCGTTTCTTGCTCACTGGTAGGTGTACTGTCCAGTTACAAGATTATAGACATTCTAAACAAAAAGACAGATAACAAGACACAGGACAAACTGACAAGGCCAGAGACATATCAACAAAGTGCAGATGGCGCAACGTGCAAATGGTAATGATTTATAGTCAGTTGTGCAAATGGTGAGAGTAGAAGAGGCAGTTGTGCAAAAGCTAATAATATTAAGGTGTTAAGCTCCGCTGACAAAGAAGAGGCGAACCCCGTAACGCAGGAGACGGGATGTTTATTTAGGAAGCCGGCGGCCGAGTCCAACGGGGAAGCCAGGTCAATCACGATGGGTCCAAACCTGGGGTAGTCTGTCCAACGGGAAGTGATGGGGCGAGGAGACAGCGGAACGAAAGGAGCGATGAAGACAGGTCAGGGCAGTAAGACCGGGAAGGCGGGCGCGCACAGGCATGGATGCAGGAGCGATGACACGAGCAGGGCAGGTGAGACGACAGGGCAAAACGGGGCAGGCAAGACAAGTGGGGAAGACAGGAGACAAAGAAGCGCTCGGTAAGTGTCATCCGCATGGCGACGATACTTCGCGACGTCTGGGAGATCGCATCTATATTAAGTAACGTTTTGATTACGCATTGATTGTCTGCCACGTTGTTGCCCGCCCCTGAGGGTGTGACACGAGGTGGTTGTGCAAATGGTAAACATAGATAAGGAAGCGATGCGAATGGTGAACATTATGATGGGAAGCGTGCTAATCTAACACCCATATTCAAAAAAGGGATAGAAGAAATCCAGCAAACTATAGGCCAATCAGTTTAACTGGCATTACTGGAAAAGTAATGGGAGCTAAAAATCCGAGTAGAAATGGTAGATTACCTGGATTCAAATGGCATTCTTAGGGATAGCCAGCATGGATTTAGAAGAAGTAGATCCTGTTTAACTAATTTGCTTGAGTTCTTTGAGGCAGCTACAAGAGAAATTGACCACAAAAAGACCTACGATGTGATCTACCTAGATTTCCAGAAGGCCTATGATGTTGTCCCCCACAAACGGCTCTTGCTAAAGCTTAAACCTGCAGGGATTTTAGGAACTGTGGCAGATTGGATCAAATACTGGTTAACTGATTGGAAGCAGCGAGTAGTTACTAGAGGCGCAGTGGGCCTGCGTTCGTAGTGGGGTACCGCAGGGTTCAATTTTAGGACCACTATTGTTCCTAATTTACATTAACGATATTGATACCAGTACATTCAGTAAACTGGTTAAATTTGCAGACAACACCAAGGTGGGTGGTGTAGCAGATACTGATTTAGCAGCACAGTGGCTACAATGGGATCTTGATAAAAAATATAAAGTACAGATATATTATGGGTTCCACTGAAATAAAGGTAGCTGATTATGAGAAAGATCTTGTGTGTATGATGACGCTTCCATGTCCCACTCTCACCAATGTGGGGAAGCATTGAAGAAAACCAATAGAATGTTGGGTTATATTTATAGGTGTGTGGAGTTTAAGTTAAGGGAGGTGATACTATGATTATATAATTCCTTGGTGAGACCCCACCTAGAATATTGTGTGCAGGTTTGGTCACCGTACCTTAAGAAGGACATTGCTACATTAGAAAAGGTGCAATGGAGGGTTACGGGAATGATTCCTGGTCTTAGAGGAATGTCTTATGAGGAGAGGTTAGCTGAGCTGAATCTGTTTAGCCTCGAGCAAAGTAGACTAAGCGGGGACATGATCCAAGTATATAAGATTCTATCAGGTCTGGATGCTGTTCAGCTAAATGGCTATTTCAATATTAGTTTAAATATTAATAGCTTGTGGCCATAAATGGAAATTAACAGGAGATCATTTTAAAATGAATTTGAAGAAGGACTTCTTTACACAGTGTGTAGTTAGAGTATGGAATAGTGTTCCTGCTAATGTAGCGGAAGCTAAAACCCTGGGTTACTTTAAATCAGAGCCTAGATAAGATTCTAACAACTCTGGTTCTCCTCAAATGAGCCTGATGGGCTGAATGGCCTCCTCTCGTTTTGTAAATTTGTTATTTTCTTTTGTTCTTATCCAGTAGCTTGGAGCCTATCCCAAGCAGCATAAGGCATAAAGCCTTAATTAATCCATATTTATATTAAATTTTGTATTAAGTATGGTTTGGTTGTTATATTGGTAGTTTTCTTTGCTTGAGTGATGAGTCAGTGAACATCATGAACAGGAAGGGATTCAATCCCAGCACCTCCAGGTCCAGACTACCACAACTACCCAGCTGTCGTGAGCATTTTGCCTGCCCCTTAAAATTGTGCCTCCTGTGTTTTCCAAACATGTAAAATAGAATTTCCCACAATTCTTGAGCTGGAGAAAGTTTCTGAGATGAAATTACAAAATGCCTGTATATTTTAGGAGGAAATGCTCAGTAGAAGAGCCGGCCGGCGTCCACCTCGCAGTTAGTGGCCGCTCAGACTCGAACGTTCACCACACGGAGCCCCTGTAAGGTGAGGCGGCCGTCTGTCCTACATCTCAGCAGTGACCTCCATGCCTTATGTTTATGGGGGCTATAAAGGCAGCAGGGGAGGATTTGACTGGGGCAGGGGCTGGGACCTCAGTGCCAGCATGTAAGAAGCTCTTCAAACTGATGCAGACTAAATTTTCAGCTAGAAGTCAAGGATTATCTTTCTTAGCAAGACCGGTGGAATCAGCCTTTTTAATCGCAAACATATTGGTGGATTGATTGATTGACTGATATCATTTGCAAGTCATATAACACTTTGTCTGTAATCAGACACTATATCATCCATCTTTCCATTCATCCAACCTTTAATCACTTATCGAGGCTGCTGGGCATCTGGAGACTATCCCAGGAGGCATAAGACCGAAGGGGATGGTTCACCTTGGGTGGGATGTCACACAGCATGTTTTATAATTTGGAATTCTATATCTTTGTGTGCAATGGCTGTCTAATGGCGAGACAGCATGGCTCCTGCCTGGTTACCACAATCCGTCAGGCTGGCTGACCACACAGGCCACCATGGGGGGTCCGGTTTGTATGTCCCGCTAATTGGGCTAACGGTCTGCCTGGCTTGGAAACACTGGCCTCAGTTTCCCAGGAACGAGGAGCTGTACCATCATAGTGATTAATGGCTATAATGCTGGAAAAAATGTGTTTAATTACCCTCACTCCCTAGCCAGCCTGGCTGCATGACTGCTTACGACGTGGATAACTAGTGACACTCTGTAATTCCCCAAATCCGTCACATAAGGAGGAGGGATGTCTGTTTTTATCAATACAGTGTCCTCTGTTCTCACTGCAATATAGCAGTTCCCTCTGCATGTTTACCTGCGTCTGTCGCAATACGGCAGCGGCCAGGTGAAAGGGCAGCCTGGTGTTTTCCAGGCACAGAGCCCGTCTTTCTGAACGCGGTGTGGTCCAATATAAAAGCAGCATTCACTTGAGAACAAAGCGGCCCGGAGGTGTGACGTTCCCCGACAGAAGCTCAGTACAACTAGGAGCCCTGCTTGCCACCTCGCATTTACCTAAAGGTAGGGCGCCGTCTGCTCTATGTGCACTAAATGCAACCTCTTTGACGTCCTTGAATTGTCCCACACACGTTACCCCGGTTAGGAGATTTTCCATGGGTCTAGGGGCCAGCTTGCGCTCACAACAAATGCCAGCAAATATGATTAAGCAAATTAGATTTTCGCCTTTGCAGTGCAGCTATTGCAATGCATGTCAGGCCAGTATAACAGAGACAATTACAGTAAGCTGCGTCGTACCCAACTTGGGCCGCATCGCCGTGCCCATTACCCACTTCGCATGAAGCAGGAAGACAATCAATGAAACCTTGGAAATATCACTGACGTCAAGCCTTCGGTCAACTTCATCACCTTGGTGGCTTGAGGGTCTATCGGAAGGGAAACAGATTTCTGTCCCGTCGCGATGATGCATTTTGTGCAGGTGAGGAGATTATGCTTTATGACAGTGAACTGAGAAGCCTGCCCTCCGCCCCACCACCCCCACCTTGCAGTGTATTGATCCTGCTGCTGCATTGTGGGGGCGGATTCCTGCAACCCAGGTGAGACCACTGAGCTTCCAGCTTCCCAGTCAGCACCCAGCCCCGCTGGCTGGTCTCATTAGACTTGACGTAAAGAAGAACGACTGAACTATCGATGCCAGCTTTAGTTTTGCAGGATGGTATGATTGACTCCCCCCACCCTAGTCAATAAATGCCTACTCCGAACATCTATGGGGGTGTGGGGTCCCTACAATAGAAGTAGTTACGAGCAGTTTAACATAAGCTTAAAATAGCAATTTTCATTATGTCACTGATCTAAACAATAGCCCCTGGACCGTGGGATAAAAGTGTGTGTGCGTGTGTGTGTGTGTGTGTGTGTGTGTGTGTGTGTGTGTGCGCGCGCATGTGTGTGTGTGTTTCTGTATGTTCAAAGCAACTAATAAGGTTTTCCTCCATCTGTTTCCGGGCCAACATTATTTTGTACCTGACCTCAGTTGCTATGCAACAGAATCACCGACCCCTCCACCCCCCCACACGCAGAGCCCTCTAGCCCCTAATAGGCCTACTGGAGCTGCTGCCCACATGCTACCCAAATTAACACCCCTTTGGGGGTCCCTCACCCCACAATGCATCACCACCACTTTAATGTAAAAAATTACCTCGACTGAGGAAGGGATGTCATGCCAATTTGATATTTGAAAATGGCCTTTTTTATCCTTGATTGTGCTTAAAAAGCCGTTTAATTCTGGAGTAGAATGACAAATAAAATGTTCTGGTCTTATCTCGTTTTAGCTGGACATAATATCCATAGAAAATCTTAATCCTTTACATCCTAAAATTATTTAGTTTTTATTTTACGGTTCATTTTCGAGATCCCTCTTGGCTTGGATTGAATTGGCCCATTGCCGCCCCATCTGTACTCTAGCTCGTCCGTTGGGATCTCAGCGAAGTCAATTGTAGGCTACGCCCGGGAGCGGGGTCCTGAACGGCCATTACATTAGAATCGACATTAATTACTCCTTCCGATTTGTCGAGATCATTAAACAGACATGCAGTAATGTGGCTGACCGCTTTGGCACCTCACGGTCCCCTGACAGAAAGACTGTCTGAGAAAAGCGCAGACATACAAATAACACGGTCTGCATTAATGGCACCTTCGTGTGCCCTGCATAGAAAAGAACTACACTGATGTGCATCTGGGCGGGGTTGGAGAGGATGGCAAACGTGTGTATGTGTGCCTATACAGCCAAGCCACCAAAATGACTGTTAAAGCGCCAACCCAGACAGAGCAGAGAGAGGAGCCAATGGGGAAATGCAGAAAGGAAGATCGATTACCTGTGACGATTACACCTGCCGGGTGGTCTGCTGTCAGAGTCATGGAGCTGCCAGGCCATCATTCGGGCTAAATTCCTCCATAACTCATGCTCACAATCCAGCCAAGCAATACAGGTGGATATAGCTGCCACATTTGCCCCCCCCCCCCCCTTCAGCATTAATTGTTCACGGGGGGGGCTGCCAGCTGGAGATGTGTAATGACAGCACAGGGCAGGCAGAGTCCTTCGTTTTTTTTTGTCCCTCCATCGTTTCTGAAAGTATCTGGCTATCTGATCAAAAGCAGCAGGGGCTGGAAGCTTCGGAGTGGCATCAAAAGGCGGGTGCCGTGGGTAACCACGACGACGGTGCCCACCTGCGTCTTTCCTGCAGGGATCACCGTTACTGCCAGCCAGTTCTTAGAATTAATGTCCTGATAGAAGGGGTCACAAGTCATGCAGGGAGTCAGGAAATGGATTTATTAAGAAGAAAGATTCAAGGCTAGATTGTTGCATGAGGAAAGTGAACGTGCGGACCGTCCAGAGTAACATGTGAGGGACATTAGTGTGAACATGGCGATCACAAATGTTATCTAGCTTACTTCACAGATACCTGTAATGGTATTCTCCAGGTATTACAGCCTGTGACCTATTAAAATGCCAGCTAGCCCCTACTACTGGCATCCTCCTTGGGTCCCCTACTCTATCAAATCCATCCATTTTCTGTAACCACTTATCATATTCAGGAACACAGGGTGTCTGGAGCCTATGGGAACAAGGCAGAGAACCATCCAAGATGGAGAGCCAACCCATCACACAGTACTTTCACTAACACAAGCACACTGATGGGCTGTTGGGTAACTCCAATTAACCTTAGCATGTTTTTGGACTGTGAGGGGGAAACTCCACAACAACACGGGAAGAACAGGCAAACCCCACACAGAGCCATGGCAGAGATTTGAACGCAGCTCCCAAAGAGCGTGCTAACCACTGCACTGCCATGCCACCCCAAATCATTCTCAGGATTACCAGCTCTCTACAAGGCCGGAAGCTCCTATCATTTCAATTCTGTATCCCAGTGAAATCACTAAGCTCAAGAAAACATCAGGGAAGCATACAACATAGTTAAGGTTTAATGGTAAAGGGGCCCCCCCCCCCCCCCAAGAAAAGACATGGGAAACGAGAGGGGGGGGGGTATTTTTATTTTATTGATTTTTTTGGGGGGTGTTGGGGAAAAAAA
>JABFDZ020000084.1:17752113-17763168 GCA_019775955.2 Pollimyrus isidori | reverse complement strand
AAACATCAGGGAAGCATACAACATAGTTATGGTTTAATTTTAAAGACCCCCCCCCCCTCACAACAGTAAATGTACAGATCTCCTCGCTGTACTGGTTTACTTTTCTTTTTTACATTTTCTGCCTGTTGATGCCAAAAAACATCCAAGAAAGGTAAAGTGCTTTTGTTTCGGATGAAGAGGAGTAACTCATTGCTTCTTTGCTTTAATTCATTTTCTGGCTCCGTTAATTAATCCCTCTGGCTGTTTGTACGAGTCACAGTCCAATGAAAACATTCCATTTGGTTCTATTTCCAACTCACAGTAATAGTCTTTTTTCAGATGGCAGATGTACCTGTTTTTGTTTTGTAATTTATGTTAGTTTTTATTTAAAGGTAGATGAATGTTTTATGCTACTGGTACAGTGATGTAGGTATAGTACAATACATTTAAAGCGAGTTTAAATCTTTATGTTAGTAAATGTAAATGAGAATGATTTCTGGTTATTTTAATCTGTTTCTGTCCATGTCTCATCATCTTCACTGCACTGATGTTGGCTTATTGTGTCAGCCAATTACGTCGTCACAAATGCTGCTCCTTTGGCTTAATCCACCAGGTTGACATCTCCCACTATTTCGTATCAACCACCACGCTCTCTCCTATCAGCTTATCAGCTCATGCCCATCTTAATGGCTGCAGCTTCGCAACCACATGAGCTGACCTTCATGAACCCTTCTGTGCTGGAGCCAAGTGTTTTCCCACCCTCTGTGCTTGGGGAGAGCTCCGTCCAGGTTGATTATTACCTGTAAACATTCACTAGTGCAACGCCGACGGGCCTCTGTCTGATGATGATTAATCCGGCAACTGTCAGTGGGCGATATAGTCTCGTGACAAAGTACAAAGGCTTTGTTTCCTCGTTAACTTGAAGGTGGTCCTCTTCCTGTTCTCACTGTCCACTGATGCTTCAAAATGTCTATTATATTCCAGACTTTTGAATTTTAAGTGAGCACAGCGTAAATTTGTAATAGTTTATCATATATGGTGAACGCAATGTATGCTTTCTAACATTTATGTGTCTGGGAAATTGGTTTTGCATGTAGACTCGGGGCTGACACACACATTATTGCGTATCACAGTAAGCGAGAAGCATCTGGCGCACCTTCGACATCATATTTCATTATGAAATCAGACTGTCACGATGAAACACAGACAGGAAGATGTTTCACATCAACAGAGCATGATGGGAGGGAAAAAACAAGCACAAACCTGTCACCTGAACAGGCCATTCCCATAAACATAAATCTTGTATATGATGTTCTAATTTTATATTTTGATGTAATGTTAATTTGCATTTGTAAATCAAGGTTAACATGTGCATTTCTGCTAGTAGTCAGCTTTCTACTTGTAATTCATGTTGTAATCATAACCTAAGCTGTGTTTTCCCCAGGGCAGGTAAAAGAGATCATGCATTGTCTGAAGTCAGTAAACCATTATTCAGATAGAGGTTTTTGTTGTATATGAGCAATGTTTGAATTTTTTGACAGGAGAGGAGCACTGCCTGGCATATATAACCAGCTGTTTTCTTGCTTCAATTGCCATTGGCTGACGGGACAGGCCAATGACTTCAAAGGGACCTACTCATTGAACGAGTCTTGGAAATGCCCCCACCCCCACTCATCCACACACACACCCCGAAACTTCTTGTTATGGAGACATCAGATTGCCTCTCCATGTGCTGCCTGTTTCACCTCCAGAAAAAAAAGAAGAAACAAGATAGATTCAAGGAGAAAGAGGGTGGGAGAGAGGCCCCTGGGGGGTGCTCTCTACTTCTTCGGAAGATGAAGGCTGGGTCTGCTGTGGAGACAAAGGCAAGCTATAATATAACAAAGACATCCTGGATCAGTGGGAGAAGATCTCTCCTGGGTCTGTGAGACAAGATTAAACACAATCGAATTCAGAGGCCAGGCGTCTTCAAAGAGTCCACAAGAACCCCTGAGCATCCTGACCTTTTCCTTGATTTGGGGCGAGTGGAGTTTGGGCATTACTCAGTATTGCATAATGACCCAGCACCAAGATGAAGTTTGAAACATGCACCCCAAGAACAAGACCCCAACTGCTTCCTTGAGGCATGTAAGAACACGAGACATAGGGTATGATTCGCCAACCAATCAATACCCTGTACAGACTTGGGAAGTGAATCAGGACATACAGAAGTAGCCTAACAGGCATCTTAAGCCAGGTCGACATTCAAAGCTAGACACCTTTCCATGATCCTGAGTGCTCACCGGACTTAGACGGTCAACAAGGCAGAGGTTACCCAGCTGGAGATGAACTTCAGAGGACCAAGCTGTGGAATGAATGGCAAAATAATGGAACGGAATATGTGTCTCAATGTTTAAATAACCCACAGAGCTCATTAACAAAAACATGACAACAGGAACTACCCACAGTAAACAAGAGGTGCAGTTAGGCTCCACTTAGTTCATGGAAACCAACACATCACATGTTCTGTGTTCAGCTTCTTGGAAGGGGCATGCAGTCCCTGCTTTGGAAAATTCACCAAAGCAGAGCAGGTTTATTTTGACATTAAAAGTCTGAAGTTAATGAGTGAAAGAGGAAGCGGGTGACATGAAGATAAGGGCACCATCTCTTACCCATGCTACAGAGCCACACCCTTCTTAACCGTGATCATCTGCAGACAGCGGGGAAGCAACGCTTACCACCTCCCACTAAACAAACACTGAGCGACCAAACACTGGAGAGTCTACAAATGCAGCAGGAGTTGAGGATGAGTATCACTGGCCACAAGAATGATCACAACACCAAAGCTCCTGGCCCAGGAGCATGGATCTTTATGAAGATGTGTCGATTGTGTTTTTGGGGCTAGAGGGATGACCAAGGTGTTTTCATCGTATCATCAAGGCAACATAGGCATGATAAATTAATGAACACTGCTGCTCTCGCCTCTGGTTCACATGGTGAATTCATTTCCCGCCACTGGTTTGCAACGCAGGTCTCCTCATAGCCTCAACCCATTTGGCACATTTCTTTCAGTAACCCTCTAGGCAAGCCCTATGTAGCTCTTACTCACTCCTCACCGAGCAGGAAGTTGTCCGCACATCTGTCAACGGGTGCTTTTGGCATTTTTGAGCGAGCCTTTACAGGGCATCCTGAAGACCATATGAAGCACACTTTCCCTCTGTGTTTTTCTCACCCGCCTGAATGGATGAAGCTCAGCCGCTTTGAAATTCCCTGGCCTCATACAGCATCCGGCACACTTTAATTTCTCCTCCATTCCCCTGTGTCTCTTTTCCTTGTCTTTTGATTTTCTCTCCTTTTCTTCTCCTATTCTGCGTACCTTCTACGATCTCCCTATCATTCCCACTTCTCTTGGTCCATCTCTTTTTTTTCCTTCTCATCCCCCTTAACCCTTTCTTGTCTTGATCTGAATCTCACTTCATTGCTGCTCTTCTTCTACCTCTGCCCTCCACCCTCCTCTTCCGCTCCCTCTCTCTCTCTCTCTCCTCCACTCTTCCCATTTTTATCTCTCTTTTCCCCAGCCTCCATTTGCCATTTGATTGTCTGCCCAAAGGTGAGCAGATGTACACTGAATGCTGAACAGTACCTCAGGTCCCAGCTGACTAGCCGGAACATTATCTGCACCCCCCCACCCCCTCAGGCAATCACCTGCCCACAAATGTATTATCTCAGCTCCAGTCACTGCTGACTCCCTCCAGAAGGATCCTGGTTGCTCCCATTTAGCTGACAGGCTTGATCATTCTGTCTTATCAAAAGCATAGGAATGGTTGCTCGAGATCAATAATTATCATAAAGGTTTCCATCCCTGTGTAGTTGTAACTAAATGTCATGTCTGTCTATGCCCTCTGTGGTGCAAGTTGTAAGGAACTTCATCACTGGCAAATCGCCTCGTGGCTTTTGGAAGGTGGCCATCTGTCAGCTGGCATTTAGAGGTTTGCCGGCCTATGTAGATCACACATGCACGTGGTGATCAGTAATAAACTCCTGTCAGCTGGACATTGTCTGTGACAGCCCAGAAGAGTGTACAAGGACGAGGATAGGCAATGAAGGTGGAGGCCAGAGGGGAATGAACTCATAATGATGTTGTGTTGGACTGTCCTGGGCCCTGGTCGGTCGATAAAGCCAATCGGACAACATCACAGCTCAAAGCCAGGTCAGGAGAAGACAGCAACTTGCTTCCTTACAGTCCACAAAAGATTCCCATAGTCAGGCATTCCCTCCATTTAAGTTTACAGAACACGTAGGAACTTTTCTCTAAACACTGGTGTTAGAGAGTCGTTAACACTGAAGGATTCTGGAAACCTGAAAAAGACAATCCAGGCTGACTGATGCACTGAATCATGCTGGGTGTTCCTCATAAAAAATAAAGCCTTTGGCATCGATTGTTGGCTGCCTCCATGTCCATCTTGTCGGGACGTCTTCTGGTGGTAGTGAGCCTTGCAGCATCTGCTTAACAAACAAATAATGCAATATGAAAAATCTCCAGACACTGGAAAATGACGTCTTCACAAGCTTTGTCCCGTCTCTTGCAAAATGAGGGCTGCGGGTTTAATTAATGTGTTTTAATGAACCAACTAGTTCATTTGGCAACTTAAGGATCCAAATACTTTCTGCCTGATGTTTTTTTTCTTTCTCTGGTCCATGAAGACTTCCTCGAAACAGCCACGGGAGACGTTGTGCGTTTCAAACAGTCTACGGACATGCTGCCTTCCTCTCGATGGGTTCTACTCCCTCCCCATACCACACCGTACCATCATCTTTCCCAAACTACACATGGCCCTGAGGCATGTCTCCTGCTCCTCCTACAGAAGCATCTTCAGGGAAGTAAGTCAGCTGTCATTTAGCGGCCGGGGGTCGCTTCTCCTGCTAATCAAAGGGAATCCACGATGAGGCAGCAGGATGAGCCTGACACGAGTGCTGCTGAGACCCAACATTTCAGAGCCTCATCTCGTTTACCATCTCCTTTCTCATGTAGCCCATGATATTATGTAGCATGGGTTAAAAATGTAGTCAAATTTTTCACATTGTGAAAATTCGATGTTTTTCCCGTAATGCATTTCATTTTGTGGTGAGCAATTTTGGCCCTGCTATTTCAGTTGACTGAACTGGAGTCTGCCTTTCAACCAGTGTCACTCCCGGGTTGGACTTTGTACATTCATCCTTCCTATGTCCATCATTGTGTGTGTGATCCTCCCTCTTTCCTCTCCACCCTTCCGTCTCCCCTTTCTCATCACTCTCTCTGTCCCAGTGGGAGTGGCCACCACGCGTCCCATCCCTGCAGAGCAACACTGCGGCGATGAACTGAGGAGGGAAGCTGGGAAACAATTAGCGCTCGGTTAATTTCTACGCCTTTTGAAGAGTGAGAGGAGATGATTCAAAGGAGGAGGCGGGGAGGGGGTGCAGAGACAGAAGTGCTGCTGAATCAGAAAGAGAGAGAGTCAAATAGAGAAAGATAGAGAGACAGAGAGAGAGAGGGAGAAGGAAAGCTAGTGGACAGAGGGCAAAATGCATGAAGGGCAACATCGATACCTGTTCATGATGGCTTGATGCTGAAACGTATTACCCCTGTCCCCTAAGCAGAAAATCAAACAGTTTATACACCCAACAGTGTGTGGAATTTGCACGGGTTTCCTGCCAGGGCTCTACAGCATGAAGACACATAGTAAGGCTAGTGTGTGACCTCTTCTGTTATGGATTGTTGGGATACAGTGAAACATTTTTCTGAATCTTCTTCAGTTGGGCTCAATGCATTATTAGGTACGATTCCTGATTCTGACAACATCCCCGTCTCACTCATGACCTTCGAAAAGCATCCCCCTGTAGTAAAAGTCAAAGCAGGAAGGCTTGAAGCTGAAGCGCAGTGGCAGGAGTCCAGGACGCATAGGCTTTGGCCATTACTATTGTCAGCTTCCGACCCTGCAGACGGTTCACTGAGTGTGACAGCCAGCTGCCTGGACGAATGAGGGAAAGCGGTCAGTCATTTGTTATGCGATGAGAGAAATCAGTGACAGCCAGGGGTGTCCTACATCACAGCTGTAGCTGCATGTGCCTGACAGCCAGATGTCCGGCACACTGCTGGAAGAGCTACGCGGTGGGGCAGTTTTCTCAGTGTTGTGCAGCATCCTTGTGCCCCCGGATTGTGCCTGCGCTTGTTCACTTATTTGTTCTCTGGTTCTGTTTAGTATTATTATTAAACATCAGAGTTTCCTGGCACGATGCCAGTGAGCATCTCCTTCCCATCGTTGGTTCCCATCTCTCTGGTGGAGCCGCAGTGCCCTCTTCTGGCGCCCAGTGGGAGCACACCTCTTTCAGCATGTAATGGACGGCGGAGGATGGTGAGTCATTCGTTGTGCTGGAGCTGGATGGGAAAAGGCTATAATGAAAACCGGGGAAAGCCAAGCAGCCCCTTAGGGAAAAACCCAGGGCAGGACCCATGGCCATTCTTTCTCAAAACTTCTAGATAAATGCCACAGTTAGAAAAGGAAGGAGAGGATGAGGTCAGCTGTTGCTTGACCTCCCTGCAACCTTACCCAGACTAAAAGATAATGAGCTACATTGACATTAAAGGGGAAAAAAAGGCTCTTAAGTGCTCAATTTCCACAGAATCACATACTACTTTCTTTTACTTTCTGCATCTTTAGCAGTTCTTTTGAGAGAAATTCTTCCACTATTTTGTTTGGTAAAAAAAATAAAACAACATTTAGTAGAATGGGACATCAGCCAGCTAAGTCTCAGTCATCTCAGGATTTGGCTAAATTTATATGTTTATTTTCTTAGGCTGAAATAGGAAGCAGGTTAGCTAGTAGTTTGGATAGAACCTGTTAATGTTAATTCTCTGTCAGGGTTAATCTGATAGGAGTCAATCCCCTGCTAGGATTAATCTCCTGTGGGGGTGTTAACTGTGACTCCAGGGATGAGGCAGAGATCCAGGGAAATGCATGCACAGCTAAAATGACCGATAGGTTTCATAAAGGTACCAGTCAATGGTATTGGGATGTGAAAATAATTAACCTTTTAGTCATAAAACTGCTGCCCTTTACTGCCTTTACAGGCTGAATTTAGATGTATGTTTCACGAGTGGCGGGCAGGGTTCTATTAAACCCCTAATTGCTAATTAGCGAAGCTAACCAGCAGATTAGCATTTCCGCTAACTTTTAAAACCGTTAGCAATCCAATTAGTTTTCACTAAATTTAGTTCTGCTAACTGTAAATCTACTAACATAAGTAAAGTTTTTCATAGGTAAAGTAAACAAAGTTTAATGTGAGAAACGTTTGTAAATCGTAAATCACACATTTTTTCCTGTCTGTTGTGCTTGTGTGCAAAAATCTGTTGGGTGCGCTGACTACGGGTCAACACAAATCATGATTGTTGATAACCTGATAGATTTAAGTTAGTCCGGACCTAATGTAAGTGAACGAAGATAAAGTCCATTTAAACTGGGTTACCCTGAACTAAACAGAGATCAGGGGCCTGTATCACAAAACTGGATTTCTTGCTTAGCTGGATAATTTGTTGGATTTAAACTACCCTTATTGAAATGGACTTTATCTTCGTTCACTTATGTTTACCCTACACTACCTTAAAATCAACCAACTATCTAGCTACACAAAGTATCCTGAGGGATGTTCCATGAAGCAGAATTTCTTGCTTAGCCGGATAACTTGTCTAAACCCATCCATCCATCCATTTTCCAAGCCGCTTATCCTACTGGGGGGTCCGGAGCCTATCCCGGAAGCAACGGGCAGGGAACAACCCTGGATGGGGGACCAGCCCATCACAGGGCACACTCACACACCAGTCACTCGCACATGCACACCTACAGGCAATTTGGCAACTCCAATCAGCCTCAGCATGTTTTCGGACTGTGGGGGGAAACCGGAGTACCCAGAGGAAACCCCACGACGACACGGGGAGAACATGCAATCTCCACACACATGTGACCCAGGCGGAGACCGGAACCTGGGTCCCAGAGGTGTAAAGCAACAGTGCTAACCACTGCACCACACTTGTCTAAATGTAAAAGCTAAATGTAAGGGAACACAAACTATATTTAATCCACCCTAGCTTTTGCATCCATGAGAAATCAATGTATTGATTGTGATATTATCTTGTTCCAAAGGAGTACAGGCATAGGCATATTGCATATCTGATCATGTGGTCCCTTATTTAAAGGAACAGAAAGTGGAGACTATGACAAAGGCTGCGACTATGGCAGATGAGTTTGCTTTGACGCATAAACTGGCTTCCACGTTATAAGGTGGTGCTGCTACCATCTATGAAAGGACCCGTTCCATTTTCTTGCTACCAGCCTAGTACATCTTTGAGAAACGTGAACTGTTTTTATTGCCATCAACCAGGGAATATTACTGCAGATTGCGAAATCCTTAAAAAGATAAATGAGGATTTGGACCAGGCCAAACCAAAGAGGGCTGCTTTGGTTGGCACTTCGGCCCCCCATTAAAGTCTTGTTATTGAGGTTTATCTTAGCTTAACTTTTAAGTCAAAATGAGCACTGTGGTACTAAAATCCTGAGGGACACAGGAGCGGCTGAGTATCTCAGCCTGGCCCTTCTTTTCTCGAAAGAGACCTTCTGACAGTCTTCCTTATTGGTATAGGGAATTAAAATGGGGTTTCCAAGGTGCCTTTACATAATAGAGTGGGAACTGGTATCTACTTTTGTTAAAATAACCCATAAACGCATATTACTCATTCTAGGCAGTGACCTGGCTGGAGGAATGTTTTTACCTTTGCTGGACGTGTTGGAGGCCACAAAAAGAGCACCTGAAGGATGAATTTTCCAGGATGTTGTTACCTGCCATCAGTTGCATTAACCGGCAGATGTGGTGGGATCGTCTGACACCTTTATGGGCCTCATTGTTCCGCCGCACAGAAGGTAGCGAGTGCAGGTTGAACTGCCCAGCAGGGAGATCTCCCTATGACTGATGTGCAGCGAATGACTGAATGAATGTTCCATTTATATAGCGCTTTTCAAGACCCCGAAGTGCTTAAATGAACCAACAGGGAGCCACTTCATCCAGCAATTCTGCGTAGCCTCCACCTAGATGATGTGACGGCAGCCATTCTGCACCAGTACGCTCACCATGCAGGAGCTAAGGCGGTGAAGGGGCAGGAGAGAATTCAGGTATAAGGGAAGCTCAGAAGGCCAGATTTGGCAGGGCCACAGTGAAGAATTTTAGACATGGCAACAGGGTACCACCCCTTTCAAATTAGATGGTGGAGAAACCCAATTAGCATTTGACAGTATTAAAGCACTGTTACGCAGTAGCCATGTAACATCTACCCTTTCGACTGGCCTTTTAAGTTGGACATTGATGCCAGTGCACTATGGCAGGTCCTTATCTTGGTATTGATCACCCAGTCTGCTATTTTTCCAAATATTTTGACAAACACTACCTTAATTATTCAGCAATTATAAACAAAACTTTGCTTTTACTGCTCTATTTGCAAATGTTGACGTTCGTCTGGGTTTTAACCCTTTCCCCATTGTTGTCTTTACGGAACATAACCCACTGACTTTTCTATCCCGTATGTACGACCACAATCAGCGCCTGACGTGGAGGGTTGTACAAAATTATAATGAGCAGATAACTGAGAATATGACGGCTGATGTCACATGCCTTTTACGTTTCATGTGTTAGCAAGTAATACTGGCTAAGTGACGTGAGCAAACATTATTTGTAGGTGGGGGCGTGTGTCAAAGATCAAAACTCATCCACAAAGCACATGAGGGGATTGGCTCTGTGACATTAGTAGACCAACTTGTCCTGAGGATAATTCATACAATGCTCACAGCGTACTGGAATATTGGAAATCTGGTATGCTAAAATATTAAACAAGCTTAAGCCCATTCCCAGGAGCTGACTTTTAAATCTTCTTAAATCTTGCGTGTGACGCCATGGATTTTGCCTAACCAGGAAGTGCTGGCGTATCCCGGCTCACCTTTGGGGTAAACCAGACCCCCCTCCTCCTACCCCTGTGCCTCACATGCCTGTTTAAGTGAGTAATATATTGTTATAGATCCTCAAGTGAGCCGGGCAGCCTCACTCCATTGGCTTTATTTATATGGCTCATTAAACCCAGCAGAAAATGCTGACGATGCTGCATTTCAATTATTCAGACCAAAAACATACTGAGAGTGGAATAAAAAAGTTTTACCATGTTTCCTTTTTACGATTTCCACTAAAAGCAGTCAGGATCGATCCCCACCTTGTCCTCTCCGCCTCCCTGTTTGGCCTGCAGGGGGCGGTGGCCATCTAGTCCCTTTTACTGTCTTTCATTAGTCATTTTCTGTTCTTTCTGTTCTCTTCTTAACACGTTCCTGCCATGCGGCTGAACTGTGGTCCCCTACTGCAGAGGGAGTGAGTCCATCAGAAGTCAGCCTGAACTTTGTTTCTCCCTTTGTTAGTGTTGTATTTATGTTATTCCTCTATTGGTTCTTGTTTTTGTGCCCCCGTTATCTCTGCTTGTATTTAGTTTTGTAGTCATGTCATGGGGAATATTCCACAAAGCAGGGGGGTATTCCACAAAGCAGGATTACGGGAAAATCTGACTTATTTTGACAAGTCTGGCTCATTTAAGTGAGAGTTCCATTTCATCAAAGTGTCGAGACCATGGGAGTGTTCCACAAAGCAGGATTTCTCAGTTAGATGGGTTAACTTAAGCTAGAAATCATGATTGTCCAATAAGAGTTTAGGCAAGGAGCATTCCTATTGGATAGTCATCATTTCTAGCTTAGGTTAACCCAGCAAATTTAGAAATCCTGCTTTGTGGAACACTCCCCAGGATAACTCTCTTCCTTAGTTAAGCATTGTCTCAAGGAACATCCGACATGTGGGAACAGATTCCCAAATGATCGGTCCGCCAGATGAAATTCTGCACATCATGTAATAAATATAACAAATGGTAAATGGTAAATGGACTGCATTTATATAGCGCTTTTCCACTCTTCCGAGTACTCAAAGCGCTTTACAATTTATGCCTCACATTCACCCATCCACTCACACATTCACACACCGGTG
>JABFDZ020000084.1:17738736-17752013 GCA_019775955.2 Pollimyrus isidori | reverse complement strand
CATCGGGCGGGGCTCGAACCAGCAACTCTCTGGTTGCTGAACGACAGCGCTGCCCTCTGCACCACCATCTTCCCCAAAAAAACAAAGCCTATAAAAATTATCTTTCAGCATTCCAATTAATTCCAAAATAATTAGAATATAAGCATACCCATATTACAAAGGTCAGACATGAAATGCAATGACTGAAACAAAAAAAAACATTAAAATAAGATGAAGAGGAAGATATTTTTATATTTTGTTTAGTCAGTCTACTTTGAAATTTTATTAGTAAAAATCAGAGACAAGATATGGTTATTTGTGCAGAACATTTCACACGGATCCCATTGAAAGTATTTTAGGGAGATTAAATAATACAGAATAACATTAAACAGTAAGAATGAACTCAACCAAGGAAGTTCCCTGTTGGCAATGGAACCAAGAACTTTTGCAGTGTAAGGCAACAACATAAACCACTGTACCACCCTGCCACTGTACTAAGCTCTTGTAACATTTACATAACTTACGTATTAAGTCTGTCTGCAATTCTTGTTCAAGCCATGAACTCCCTGGCTGTGTTTATGGCCACAGTATTGCCTTTTTTATTGATTACATCTTTGTATTTTTCATACAGCTCCAATCAACAGCGTTTGTTCTGCGATGGAAAGAAACACCGGCGTCGTTTTACAGGCTTTCCGACTCATTTGGTCGATCTGTCATTCATGCATTCATCTGGGCTTCTTAAATACCTCAGGTGTGCACACTAAGTGAGACTATGCAAATCTGTCTTGTATGAGCCTTGACTAGTTAAAGCTGAACTGCGTTAGCAGAACGACATGAGGCTAAGTTTAGAGATGACACTATATTTAGTCCGACTTTTTCTGGAAAGTCTGGCTTTATTTAGCTACTTTCCTGTGGAATACCCCCTTGTTCCCTTAGTCTCTATTGTTTGTGTGTATTTAGTAACAACCCTTACCTGTCCCTCGTCTAGCCCTCATTTGTCTGTTTACCTGCCCGCCCTTATTCTGTTCATCGGTTGGTCTTTGCATTTGCTTCTGCTTCCTATGTGTCTTGGTTCCCACTTGGTGCTCGTCAGTGTTGCCTGTGTTCTGGACCCTGGTTACTGTTCTTGTTTCCTCTGTGTTTCCTTATGCCCCCCCTCCCCCTTTCCATTTACTCCTTATACCCTACCTCCCTTTGTTTTGGCCCCTTGAGGTCCTTTTATTTCCAGTGTGATTTGTATGTGGTTTATAATAGTCCCTTTGTCTGTAAGCCACACCGTGGATCATCCTTCCTTGCTGCCTCGCCGTGACAAAAGGGACATTAACAGAAAACGCATCGTCTGCCGAAAAGAGGGCTGCTGTTTTATTTCCCTGCCTTTCACCATTTTTTCCCTGAGTTCCAATTCTGGGGTAATGGATCTGAGTTCATTGGCCATATGGGCATCCTAGATATACCTGCCTATGTGGATAAGAAACTGAACAACGAGATATTTGTGTTCAATCTATCATTTTAAAACACATCAAGAATGTATAACTTTCAGAAATAGCTATTTACATGCATGTTATTCATGTTATGTATATCATGCCTAGAAACACAGGCACTTTACTAATCATGGTCGATGATCGGTTGCTCATTTTTTCCTCTCCATGTCAAAAGAGGACAATCCATCTCCAGGACTTTCCTCTGGGAAGGAAGGACGCTAATCGTGGTTAAGCCAGGGATGGCCCTTGTTATGGTAAAGCAAGCCAGCGTCCCCCTACACAATTCACTCTTCTTTGTAGGAATAGCTAGCCACGTTGGTACTGAGAGAGTTTCCTTTGCTTTAAACCAGTAAAAGAAAAAAATACCCCACAGGCCTTGATTCCTGCGCCCTGAGCTAAACCACTGCGTGGTTTCAGTTCCCCTCGGTGTGCCTCCGTCTGGAACGTGTCGTCCCACGTGTGACTGCAGTCCCTCTGAAACGGTGGCCCTTTGAAGACTGTGTCTGGCAGGAGGAGATAGAGACCTCTCAGAAGGGAGGGGATTAATGCACTGTAATGAGCCGGACATGGCCATGTGCCGCAGTCACACACGCGCGCGGTGCACGTCGACGCGGCGGCTCGACCGCCGCGCTCCCCGCTGAAGTGTCTGAACTTGGCGCTAACAAGAATCACTAATATGGAGCCTGAGGCAACAGGCTTCGGGTGTGACTTCAATCGGCTGCATTTTTTTTTTTTTTGTCCTTCTGTTTCATGCTGTCGAGTCAGAAGCGAGAGGAAATCTACTTTGTGGATTTGTTGCTGGTTGCTTGAAAAGGCCGGGCCCATCTTGTTTGATCTTTGTCGGCGGGGAGTGGGGGTGGGGGGCTGCTACAGCCGCCATAGCCTCAGGATCCCCACAGTCAGCGTCCACAGATAGCCTGCCCTAGACTTCCAGCCTGAAGCTGGTCGTACACCGCGATGCATAAGCCTCTGTGCCTGTGATCAGATGGTTGTTGGTTCAAGCCGCAGTCTTGGCAGAGCAGTCACGTTTCTGTGGGTCCTGGAGCAACGTCCTTAATCCCCAGCTCTAGGGATGCTGCATGCTGGCTGACCCTGTGCTGTAATCACCCCCCCAGCTTCCTCTCACCTGCATGTGTGCATGTGTGTCTCATGATGAGAAGAAGCAAGCCAGTGTGCACGTACTTCTACACAAATGGCAAATAAAGGATCGTTCATTTCATAGGGTTTGAAAGAGTGAAATGGGTGTGGAGAACCAGGATGCCCCCCCCCAGGCAGGATTGCAGAGGGAGGCATGTTTTTTGTGCTAATTCTGTACAGGTTTCACTGCTCTGATGTGTTAATTTGTAGGGCTGCTTCAATAATCATACTGATGTTGAATAATTTGGTTTGTTAACAAAGGTGAAGGGGTGGGACTCAGAAAACTAGTGCCTGGGCGTATTTTTATTCATGTGCTTTGGCATCATCCTTTTTCGGGCTGAAGACTATAATTGCCTTTAAAAAGCCCTGATCCCAATTAAATTGACACAACATCCACTGTATTGCCCAGTGTAAATTGTGTATTTGTGACACCTAGTGGTCATATAATGTAATGTTACTAATTTGTTTTTTCGTAGTTTTTGTAGTTTAGTTCCCGCAAAAAAAACGTGACAATGCAGGCCACATATGTTTGAATATAATTTTATCATGTGTTTAGGTCAAATGAATTCCTGTGCATATGCTTCCTAATAGCTGTCCACTACTGATAGTACCAACGATGGGGAAAGGACCAGGAGCAATGGAAGAAGATGGCCTGGTCTGTTGAGTGATATTTTCTGCAGCATCATGCTCACTACGGGAAAATAATGGCACCAGGATGCACTTTGAGAAAAAGGCAAGCTCGCAGTGGCAGTGTGATTCTTTGAGCATTCATGTGGATATTATTTTGCCAAATACCACCTATCTAAACATTGTCACAGACCAAGTGTTATGACCCAGTCTAGAACTGGGCTACAACTGAATGGGACGAAGTGATGTGGAGAGAATAACAGACAGCAGATTGCGGTTATGAAGCTGTGTTGTTATTGATATGCAATGATCAAAACAACAAAAGGGCTAATTGCAGGTATGCCGGTGATAGCCCTTGGATGTGACCCAGGTCAAAACAATCATAATCCCGCCAACCTACCTCATGAGACAGAAAGGGAAAGTGGTTAGTTAGTCATAATGTAGCGCACAACGCACAACAACGAAAAGATTCCTCTGCATTTATCCCTATTTCACATCGTGACATAGCAGGGGGCAGCTAATTCAGCTCCCTGGGAGCAGGGGGCGGTACCTTGCTCAGGGTACCTCAGTGTTGTAGTTGAAGTTGGAGTAGCTGGAAATGTGCCAGGGATTTCAGTGTTATTGATGTAAGGTACAATCATATTCAAATTGTTAAATTGTGTTTTTGAGGAATATCATCCATTTAATTAAAGGGGCCTCATTTATTTTTCCCAAAGGGCCAAATTCCTTTGGGAGTACCTTCCTCTGAAACAAACAGACAATTGTGTCCCTAACTCTCCAACTAATAAAACACAAAAACCAAACAATTTCAAAACAAAATGGCAGTCATATCTTATACACAAAACAAAGCTGCCCTCACCCAAATAACAGTGGTCTCACATCTCTGCGACATGGGTTCGAGTCTCGACCTGGGTTCCATGTGTGTGGAGTTTGCATGTTCTCCCCACATCGTTGTAGAGTTTCCTCCAGGTACACAGTCAAAAGACATGTTGAGGTCAATTGCAGTTACCAAATTGCCCGTAGGTGTAAGTGAATGGTGTGTGAATGTGCCCTGCGATGGGTTGGCACCCTATCCTGGGTTATTTCCTGCCTTGCTCCCATGGCCTCTAGCGTAGGCTTCGGACCACCCACAACAATACAGAAAATGGATGGATGTTTATAACGCATTATCTGTGCATTTTTAAATAATGTATTCATATTGGGCTGCATCCCAAATAGATAAGTACAAAAATACATTTTTTTCTGCTTTATTTGATTATTGGTCCATGAATTAGCTCTGAATTTTGTGTAATGAGCCACAGCTCTTATTTTTCAGAGAGACCTTGACATCTAATCGAGACACCTTTGCCCAAAGAGATGGCCTTGGGGAAGATGGTGGTGCAGAAGGCAGTGCTATCGGGTTGCCGGTTCAAGCTCCACTTTCTCCTGACCCTATCAAAGTGTCCTTGAGCAAGACACTGAACCCCAAATTGCTCCCGGTGTGCAGATTGGCGCCTTGCATGGCAGCCTTTGCCACCGGTGTGTGAATGTGAGGCATCTATTGTAAAGCGCTTTGAGTACTCGGAAGAGTAGAAAAGTGCTACATAAATGCAGTCCATTTACCCTTACCCCGGACATTTAAGTTAGCTTAAGAACCCCATTCAAGGATGAAGAAGCTGAATTTGCTACAGAGTACCTCTTGGAAAACATGGACAAAACCAATAAGTATACAGATTATGTGCAGTGTTTATAATTACATTAACATCAGAAGGTTTAGAATGTTTAATTTATTGTTTTTTTTTCCCACCGCAGGGAGCTGCGTATCACTAGAACCCATGTGCTGCAATGGGTGTAACTTCGGTTCTAGAAGGGGGTGTGGCCTAGTCTGTGACCAGGTGTGCAGGTCCTTCGGTGACTGCTGCCCCGACTACAGCACCACCCGTGTAGGTCGGAGGTGGTACATTTCTCAGCTGGCTTCACCATTGGTACGCCAGTTAAATCAGCTTCTTTTGTCCTGTTACAAGGAGTTTCTGCCCTCAGGCTATCAGATTACTTCTGCGTCAGTGATAATTTAACCCTCACTTCTTACTCATACGGTAAGCTGTTTGATTTCATTTGCACATCTTTGTTTATTTCCCCTCTGGTTTTTATTTTTTCATTTCTCCTTCTTTCTTTTTCAGTGTGGTTTGCCATTTCTTATTACAAATTTATTATGTTATACAATCCTGGAGGTGTGGGGCAACAATTCTGTTATTTTTTATGTTCTATACTTTTTTTTATTTTGCTGTTCTTATTGTAGTGGAGTTGACCCACTTTCATTTCATCTTTCACTTCAGGAAGTCACTGTCATGTTCAGGAATCAGTCAGATGATACGAGCTCTGTACACTGTGGTTATAAAGGGACGGACATGGTCAGCAACAATACTCAGGTAGACTGCGGAATTTAAATGATGCTCAGTTCATTCCAAGGGGCATAAACTGTGCCAAGGAAATATCCCCCAAACCATTACACCACCAGCAGCCTGAAGTGTTGATACGAGGCAAGATGTGTCCATCCTTTCATCTTTCATGTTCACACCAAGTTCTGACTCTAAAATCTGAATGTCACAGCAGAAACTGAGACTCATTTGTTTCAATGTTCTACTTTGGTGAGTCTGTGCTACTCCAGCCTTGCTCTCCAGCCTTTGAAGACTATGTCTGGCAGGAGGAGATAGAGACCTCTCAGAAGGGAGGGGATTAATGCACTGTAATGAGCCGGACATGGCCACTCTCAGGAGTGGCACCTGGTGTGGTCTGCTGCTGCTGTAGCTTATCTGCTTCAAGCGTCAACATGTTGTGCGTTCAGAGATGATCTGCTGCACGCCTTGATTGCAGCGAGTGGTTATTCGACTTACTGTTGCCATTCTATCAGCTTGACCCAATCAGGTCATTCTTCTCCAGCTTCTGCCATAAGCACAGCATTTCCCCAGAGCGCCGACGCTCACTGGACGTTCTTTCCTTTTAGACCCATTCTCTGTAAACCCTAAAGATGGTTGTGCGTGAAAATCCCAGCAGATCAGCAGATTCAGATCTAATACTCACAACCATACCACTTTCAAAGTCACCTTTCTTCCTCTTTGTGGCATTTCATGTGAACATTACCTGATGCTCCTAACCTGTATCTACATGATTTTATACATTGTGCTGTTGACATATGGTGGCCTGATTAGATATTCGCTTCAACAAGCAATTGAACAGATGAACATGTACCTAATAAAATGGCCAATGAGTGTATATACAACTATATACAAGTAAACAATACAAAGTCTACAGCACAAGTGTACAAAACAGTCAATGGATTATATTCCTCAAAAACACAATTTAACAATTTGAATATGATTGTACCTTACATCAATAACACTGAAATCCCTGGCATATTTCCAGCTACACCTCCTTTCACTAAAACTCTATTAATTGATAATTATTTCCCAAGATGACTTCCTGCACCTTGTTGCATGGCTTTAACAAGCCTGTTATAAGACTTTCATTGGCCAAAATAAAGGGAATAAATTAACATAATTGTGTATGATGCTAACATAATTATTTTACCTTCTTGTCTAAACACTTTAAAGACTTTTTTTTCTCTTTTACTGACTTAGCACTTAGCTTGTTTGCAGTTCCAGGTCATCCACTTTTTCCAGTGTTACTACTGTATAACATCAGCCTGTATACTGTTCAATAAAAAATCTCAAGCATCTTTGCATTACTATGTGGAAAAGGATATTATATGGAAATATACTGGTGTGAATATTTCTGCCTACCAATAAATTCAATGGCTGAGGACTATTCTATCCCACAATATCAGTCAAAAAAACTTACATGCAAATTCATTTTTTCCTATAAAAAATCGGTAGAATTAAATAATTGATATAAATACTTTTATGGGCATTTCATTCTGTGACTACTATGATTATTCTGTTCATTTTTTTATTATTAAATAAAGGAAGAAAGCATAATTATTAAGCTTTATTAACATAAAATAAATTTCTGTACAGAAATACTTTTGACATAAAAATGATATATATTCATATTTTGTCAAATTGTGTATTTTTGAGTGTTTTTTAACTTTTCCTCTCATTCTGACATGAGACCCGCATCAGATCTTTGGCATGGGTTTGAGAAGTCAGTCTGAGGTTTTGCGAGATGGAGCAGTTCTTCAAAAACCAGGTGATTTCTTTCCCCTGCTATCGAGACTCCAGGGACGGACCTTATAACAGCCCAGGTAACATACTGCCAGAAACCGGCTACAATAGCAGAGTGTTTGGCCCACAATCAGCGGCTACAGTAACAGCATATAAATAAGATTCAGTAACGTTATAGTTATTCATCTATATATAGAATGTTTGTTATATAATGTTCTGTGTAATACATAGGCAGACAGAGCCTTCTAAGATGTTCTCAGTCATAGGATTGTGGGGGGGAGGGGTCTGATCTCCAGAGGAAGTTGATGTCTCCAGTGAGATGCAGGGGTAGCGGTATCAGTAAACGTCACCAGCCAGCTTCTGTAACCGCTCCAGCTCACAGTGCCCTGGCGCCGTCCAATCCCTGCTGAGATAGTGGATTTCCAGCTGCCCCGAGTGTGTGGCCAGCAACATCCCCGAAAATGAGTTCTGCCTGGATGGATCCCCAAAAACAGCCATGGAAGTGATACTGTAAAAGCAGGAGGGGAAGAATGGAGAAAGGGCAGCTGACAGTTCAATCAGCAAAAAAACAAATGACCATCCCATCACGTTAATGTCAGCCAATGACCAACCTCGGAAATGACAGACCTTCCTGTCGACCAATCACCAAAGCCACTCAGTGAGTAAACCCGGCACGCCGTTGCTAGGCGGGACCACATACCGGTCAGGATGCACCTTCTCCATGGCAACCGGCTCAGACTCTTTCCGCAGCAAGTCCCACATGCAGATGATGGAGGCAGCCGGGTCCAGCGTGCAGAACACTGCCGGCCTGGTGAGGGACCATCGGGCTGCGAGCATGGATCCACCGGCGCCGCAGGACCACTCCATGACAGGAGCCTCACTTGAGACCGAGTGGAGCCTCACACTGCCGTCGTCACAGGCCACCTGGGAAGGAAGGCTGTTTCTAAGACGAGCGTAGCTACAACCGGAGAGATGAGGACTTGAACGCCATCTTTTCTGAAAGTTTGCTGGGCTGGAGATGAGATTTATGTGATTTGAAGAAAATGGACCTGCCAGGCTGGGAAGAGTTAGATGATGAGGGGTTTGTGTGTCTCAATGGTCCTAAGAGCTGTGTTGTTGGGGCAGTTGTCCCTAGTTTGGCCTCCCAAAGCAAATTGTTCTTAGGTGAGGGGCCAGATAAGATGTGAGCTAAACTACTCTTATGGAGAACAAAAGCTATGAAGAAGAAACCTTATCTGCAACAAGGGAATGAGCTAAATGAGACTGTTCTTCTGTATAGCCACCACCCATAGGCGGAGGATTAGGGACCAGTACAACATGGATTAGGCAACAGATAAAGGCAGGGGTGGTACAGACCGACTTCTAGACACCAAAACTGGTTTTAGAGACATAGAACGTAACCTCTAGTGGAAAAGGAGACTGAGGTAGTGCAAGAGGTAGAGTGTGTGGTAACTTTGTGAACAGAGTTTCTAAGTACAGCCAAAGGGGCTTCAAGATTTGCTTTTTGCAGATGATAAGGTCATACTGGCTTCATCAATCTGTGACATGCAGCCTGAACTGGGGCAGTTTGCAGCCAAGTGTGAGGTGGCCAGGATTGAGGGAACAGCACCTCCATGTTTGAGGCCATGGTTCTCAACTGGAAAAGGGCGGATCGGCCCCTCCAGGTACCAAAAACTGAACTGTGAGAAACCAAAAGAACCTCACTGCTGCCATGAAACTGCGACACTGCGGGAACTCAAAGCTGCACCCTAGATCCTCAGCAGGTTACTGAACGCAGCAGTTACCCTGGTCAGGTTTGAGAATGGCATCTCCCACCCACCTAACCAGGATGGCAGCTCACCAGGAAAATGGACTCATCGAAGGGGGAGAAGTCCAGTGTGGTGACTCGGACGGGGCTCAGACCGCCCTTCTGTGACCTGTAGAACACGGGCGGGCTCCTCAACCCGTGACGGGTCCCATGGTACACCAGGTTCTGCAACAGGACACAGACGACATTAATGTGCGGCCGATATAGAACATCCCCTTTAACATACTGTGCTACAGAACACATGCCTATTAGGCGTGTTCTGCTATAGATTACATCCCCTCTTAGTGTGCCATCCTCCAGAACACCTGTGTACTGTGTAGAGCTCACTATGACACTTATCTACGTGTGTATACACCAGCCGAGCATACACCCGTCTAGCTTTAACAGTCTTCACCCATCACACCGATGATGACGGCAATCATGTCCAGCAGCATTGCGGATTCCCCGAGGAGGCCTTCCTCACCACACACGGCCCATCCGCCATGACGGACGGATCAAGGGAGAGCGGGATGCTAACCATGTCTGTGCCCACGTAGAAGTGATTCGAGTCAGAGGGGTGGAACCTGAGCAGCAGGCTCTGAATGGAGTCCAGGGCGAGGGCTTCCACTGGGGAGGAACTGGCATCCAAGAAAACATACAAAAACCTTCAAAGCTCTTTATCTGGGTAGCAAGTGTAAATTCACTCAGGAAATATTACAATGTATTCAGATTAAGAGTAACACAATAAGAGCCAAGACACATTTCTTCTGCTCTCCTACTCTTTTTGGATGCCCAGAAGAACACCCGTTTGCTTCATAAGACTCTCCTCAGGCATCCCAGCCAGTCCATGTATTCCTTACATTTCATCACCGGCTCACTTGATTAATTAAATTACATAAGTAACTCGATGAGAGTTAGTTTAGTCTAACAATGTATGTTAGCGGTCAAGTGAAGAAGAAAAAATAAAGATGTTGTAATGTGCATTGTTTTACATCTAATGTATGGAGTGTGGATAGATGTCTCCATATGGGGGTGAAACTGTATTGTTTATGGAGGGTGGTTGTGACGCAGTTTCAGGTGCTGTTGTGTAAGACCCGCCTGTCTGTCGAACTAAGAAAAAAGGTGAATGTGGCAGCTCCTGTCGCCTTTTCTCCAAAAGAGGCATGTGTGCTGATTAAAGTGGTTACACCGTTCTGTGTGGTAGAAGTTACCACAAAACATATATTACGTGGTTGCTGAAAATATTAGGGTGACTTCAGGAGGGGCCCGATTTTAGCTAACACACTTTGGCAGACGTAATATCTTTTTAATGTCGGAACGTTTCACACCTTTAGATATGATCATTTAAACCTTATTTTCTGTGACCAGCAGACTCACCACAGATTCACAGGAGCAAACAAATGTTTAAGGTTATTTTTCACGGTAGCAAGTCTGCACATGCTCCGAAAAAAAATGGAATATATGCAAATTAACGGTAACACGATAAATAAATAATGAATGAATGAAAAACTGGAATTTCTTCTGTTCTCCAAAAAGTTTCTTATATCTATTGGATTGCTAGATAATCACTGAGCACACTAACACTGAATGAAGATACTGCTAACAGGGTGGGGGTCATCTTCTGCAGGTGGGGGGCTAGCCTTACATGTTTCCTTTGACTGCTTAAAGGCTGCTTACATCTCTGCACAAGTGACATGTTTATAGTCCTCTGATCAAGCCGCGTACATTGCAGATGTGCACAACAGGTCGTATTCATGTTGTTATAATTTATAATAATAATGATGATAATTAATTATTATTCAGATATTCCCTGTTCATGTACAGCAGCGAGGCTTATGTCTGTTTCTTTATATTTTACTAATTCAGAGAGCCACATAACAGGGCTGCCAACTTGGGTGAGCTGGTTGGCACGAGATCTTCGATTCGAGGCAAGTCTACAATCACATACACATGCATTTACATGTATGTAACTGGTTTATTACCGTGTAAATAGTCTGCAGGGTTTGCAACCTACACTCGTCAAAAGCAGGCGTGGTGGTGTTTAAAGTGGACAGTAGCGAACCGATCATGCGCAGTGGGGCCAGAGCAGAGCGGACAAGACAGAGTGCACCGGCATTCCTCCGAGGAGGCGCACAGCGATGTCCTAAACGTCCGTCAGTACGCGTGTGGAGGAGTATGAACCAGCCTTAGGACGTTTGCACAGAACTGTATATATCACGGGTGTCAAACTCCAGTCCTGGGGGGCCGGAGCCCCGTGTAGCTTAGTTCTTTCCCTGTTCCACCACAAACAATTCAGCTCAAGAGCTGTGTGGAAATTCGCACAAGGAGCTGAATCAGGTGCGTTAAATGAGGGGAAACCAAAAAATGTGCAGGAGTCCGGCCCTGCAGGTATATATGCAAACGTATCAGTGCCAATGGAGGGAATCGGCTTAAGATGCCAAGCCTGAGGATATCGCTGTGCTGCTGCCCCCAGGTCACCGGGGGCTCTTACCGCCGGACGGCAGCGACGGCAGAGCTGTGCAGCAGCTTCACTTTCCCTCCGGGCCTGAGGCCTGCCAATGCGAAACAAAGCATATGCTGTGTGACCGCGTCCGCCCCAATCCCCATACCCATGCTGAGAGGGCCAAAAAGACAAAACACAAATCAGCCCATCCATCCCCGTATCCTTCTTCCATCTCTCTTTCCGGTCTCTATCGCATTCTGCCCATCCCTACGTCTCTCTCTGACTCACCTAGGTTGATGTGGGATCCTGCCTCGTCGCCTCGCGGAAGCTCGACCACCACCTGAAACACACCCAGCCCAATTGCAATCTAGAGTGAACCACAATAGCAATTACATTTACGTCACAATCACAAATACAATTACATGCCGAGACCAAAGGGACAGAAGTGAGAAAACCAGGTAGGAGGGAGCTAACTAAGGCATTGGAAGGCAAGGCGCAAATTTGAAGGCGGACCAGCGGAATTCACCCAGCGGAAACTCACCCACAAGTTCAACACCCCCTTCTCGTCAAGGGACCCTAACTGGAAGGACATCCCAGAAGATTCTGAAAACGAAAAGTCACTGCTGTAAGAAACGACGGTGCCGGGCATGATGGTTCAGCAACGGCCTCTGTCCCTGAATCGTCATGCACACAAGTGTGCAGAGTTTACAGCATCACAGCCGTGTGCAGAACGATTTCTCTGAACATACAATACTTTACAACTTCAAATGATTCCGGAGGCAAATTGACTTCAACCCGGCATTAGTTAGGTGTCTGTAATACAGTGCGACTGAGTATATGTATTTCCATGTGATCTTGGCATAAATTTAAACAGTATGCAAGCATTTGTACCACATGCCTGATTGTGTTAGTATTATGGGTGGAATTAATGCTTATTTACAGGAAGGTCAAGGCTGGAGGGAGGAACTGGCCCATGAGCCCAGATACACGAACTTCGGCAGGGGAGAACAAACGCAGCCGTTACGGAGTCTCCACCCCCTGGAGAAGGAGGAAGACGCCCTGCCTACCTTCCATCCATGGCAGTTGAGGGAGGCCGTCTCTCTGGGCCTCTGCTGTGGAGGGAGGGATGGGCTGCACTGCCATCACTGGGGAGAGGTGGGCAGAGGCTGCAAGCACTGCATCTGTATGGGGATGGACACAGACACACATTCTTCCATGTGACTACTCCACAGGCACATACACACATGAGCGTTCACGTTTGCCATACTAATCTGTTTCCTGTACATGTATGAGACGCTGGCGCCCACCAGTGGAGAATGTGGGGTAGCGCAGGGTCCAGTCCTGCTCCCCGATCCTGATGCTGCAGTGCAGGCTGGACTGCTCCCGCAGATCCCAGAGCACCAGGGAGCCCACAGCCGTGCCGGCAAACACGAGGGACGCCTTCCCGGGGCCGAAGCAGCAACAGGACACCTGGGAAAGAGGCAGGACCACCGGGGTCAAGGAACAGCCAGCATCACACAGGCCTTTCACAGGGGTCAAGGAACAGCCAGCATCACACAGGCCTTTCACAGGGGACAAGGGGCGTCAGCACAGCCAGCATCACACAGGCCTTTCACAGGGGTCAAGGGGCGTCAGCACAGTCAGCATCACACAGGCCTTTCACA
>JABFDZ020000084.1:17627778-17639743 GCA_019775955.2 Pollimyrus isidori | reverse complement strand
GAGCCCGGTCTGCTGACTCTTCGTTGTCCCCACAGTGGCGGTGTTGACCTTGGTGACACCCCGCTGGGCCAGGTTCAGCTGACGCTGAGGCACAGCTCGCAAAGAAACCAGCTTATTGTGGTGCTGCACTGCTGCCGGTGAGTCACGTCATCCACCATGTGATCCATTCCAACCAATCAGTGTCCGCCTCTGAATTCCCATTGGCTCAGGTTATGAGCAGGCGTGGAAATTCCAGCACTTCTGTATTAGTATTTTACTTCGGATAGGTGCTAAAATACTTATACTAAGTCAAGAAGAGTTCTAGCCGCTCTCGCACACAAATACACAGATACAAACACAGACTACTGGCACTGTAATCTCAAAAACCTGCCTGGAGATTCAGACTCCCTCAGCTGGAGTTGAGCAGTCAAACTACACGGACTAATTCCCTGCATCGATCCGTATTTTATTTGTTAACACCGTTCTTGAGATCATGGGTCTCTGACTTCATGCGTTCCCGATGGCAGGAACCTCATCCCGTTCAACAAAGATGGGTCAGACCCTTACGTACGGCTCTACCTGCTGCCAAACAAAAGCAGGTCCGGGAGAAGGAAGACCAAGACCATGAAGAAGACCCAGAACCCAGTGTACGACCAAACGTGAGTCACACCAGCCTGGCTCCGTTTTGGAGTTGCGTGACATTAGGTGCCTCGGACCGCGGGGTGGAGCCCAGAGAGTTCTCTCTCTGTGCTGGGACAGGAGTAGGGACACTGTGCCGTCCAGTACTCAAGGCTGTACCTTGTGTTGGCAGGTTCGAGTTTAACGTTCCCCAGACGGAGCTGTACAAGAGGATCCTGGATGTGACTGTGAAGAATGGGGGGGGAATCCTGCCCAAACATAAAGGTCTTCTGGGGAAGGTTTGTCCTGGTTCATGCAATGATCATAAACTCCACCCCCCCTCCCCCACCTTCGACTAAGACCTCAGCTAAAAAGTTATAACCCACACCTTGTTCCACTGGCAGGTGCTGGTGGAACTGACATCAAAGGACATATTTTCTGGATATACACAGTGGTAAGCAGACCTTTGAGGCTACTTCACGTCTGGTTCTGAGTCTCCTGTAGTCAGAGATTCTGGCCGACTCTAATGTTTCCCGCCTCTTCTGACAGGTACGACCTCTCTGAGGACGGCTACGGGACATCGGGACTGGTCTAGCAGACACAGAAGGACCGGGAAGTTACACCACCGGCCATTGGCCAAGCTACACAGTCATTACACTCATTAATATTGTTGTAGTGTTATTTTACTGAACATGCACACCACATTTCTCTCAGATTCCCCATCTTTTTGGTTTAAGCCCAGTAAAAATAATTATTAGTTTATCATCCTTTCAATCAGAAACAAGTGATGAGGGAGGGCGATTTTTTTTTATCTCTTAGAAAAAAGATAAGGGAAGATACGTTTTCAACATCAACAGTAAACAAAAGGAACAGCAACAGATGTATAACATATGGGCTGATCTGCAAAATTAGTATGAAAAGAAAATATATATTTTTAAAAATGTTTTGTTCAAAATTTGTGAACGCCGGCAGTGGAATTTACACAGGAAAATACACTTAAAAAAAAATATATCGATGCGGGCTAAATTCGCCACGCGGGCGGGGATGATAAACTAATATTTTTTTTACTGGGCCTTATTGTCCTCAGGGACTGTAGTTAAGCTGCTGTTTGACACTTGCATTCAGTTATTTTCTAAAGGACTGAAACTTTAGGGAGAGTCCTTAGCTGGGCACAGTGAACATGTCTGTGCTTGTCCTCGTGCCTTGAAAATCCGTGTGGTGTGCCTTTCTGTTTTTTTTCTTAAATTATTATTTTAAGATACTTCACCCTTTTCTTGAAATGCAAAATGTATTTTGGTCCATGTATAGTTTTTAAGTGGACCAAAAAGAAGGACGAGCGGGTATCATCCGATGACTTCCAAAAGATGAATGACGTATTTAGTGTGAGTAAAACTACAGCAGAGTTCCCCGACTATATTTACCACGTGGGCCAAATACTATCCGCGGCACAAAGCCAAGATCCACTGCGTCCGAATAAAATGCCGTCCGGATTCACTTGCGTTTCGGTCCCGAGTTAATCGGTTGTCGACCACTGCTGTAGAGTGTGTACAGACTGTGTGTCCTGCAGTGCGTGGGTGATGTAAATACGAACCAATGAATGTTTGCCTGATAGCAGTATGCTGGGGGAAGGAAGGAGGGGGGGGGGTCATATATGAATATTCTCTGCACTTTGTTGTAATCTTTTTCACAACAATGTAATAATACAGATTATTTTATCAGTGGCATTTCTTAAAGCAGGCATTTCTATGTCGTGAAACCAAAAAATTTTAAAGAAATCTTTATAAATTTTGCTTTCGACAAACTTTTGAAAACTATATATATTGTTAGCAAATCCAGTGCATTTTAAATTAATAATACACGACATCCCTGCCACAACAGCTAAAGCAATAGGCCTATGCTGTAGCAGCTCAAATGCCCATATAAATATAAAACAGATGTTTTCATAATGCATGATTTCATAATGCATGACATATCGCTCGCGGTGTGGTTTTCTTTCGTCTCCCTGCCAGGTATGATTTATGGAATATTTCTTTTACCTCCACACACTATAGGTGCTAGAAATGGAGAGTGGCTTCTAGCGACCTTCAGTTTGTGATCGCTTTCACTGTTTACTCTGAAAATGAATTTGTTATATCATGACCTTGTGCCATATTTGAATGTCTGCTTTTCTGCTTTTCTTTTCATAAATTATGCTTAAAGACTGCGATGTATGTGTTATCTTGTGTATGCATTGCAAGAATTGTATTTATCTTGTGCCTTAAAACGTGACATGCAGAGTTTTAAACGGTTTATCTCCTTGGCATGAGGGATTCCGTGTTTGGGAATGTTTACCTGACTATGTTTTAATTAATAAAGAGCTATTGCTTATATACAATAATACATTGGTTGTGTGAGTCTATAACATCAAGGCCATATTGATATATACAGTGACACAAACCCCCCCAAAGCATTCACATGTGCTTACAATGTTTCCCCCAATACGTATTGTTACGGCCATGGTATCCACGCCCCCCCCCCAAATGTTGAGTTCATGGCTACAGGTAACATAAACAACAGCGTTCCTTTACAAATAAGCATTCGAGAAAATATCGGTTTTATTCGTATTACTGTTTACTTGTACGGTATCAAATCAATTAGTTCAACACTGTAAAATTATATTACTTGCATAACGTGTATTCCACTAAGGCTTTAAAATAACTAACATATAAGATTTGCATATGGAATTATCTGAATACATTGTGCAAACACGCCTCCTGCTGGCTATTACGTGCTGTGGCATGCGCGCGTTTGTGTTATTGATTCGCGGAAGCGGGATACAGGGGCGTGCAAAGCGCGAGAACGCTGAGTAGATGACGTCAGCGCGTTTAAGTTTGCGCGGGACTTGGTTCACTCTTCGGAGATACAGCGAAACGGTAAACTATTAATATAAGTAACAGCCTAATTATTTCATGATGCCCCAGTAAATCAAGATTAATTTAGTTTCCAGAGTTGGACGCATTATATGTTGGAATTTTTCACAGATGGGAACTTGTTTTGCGATGCTGTTTTGATATACGTTTGCTAGGTAGCCGGGTGGATGTAAACAGGGCTCTGTGCGAACGCAGGGTTGTTAACCTTCCCGACTAGATATCGTCCGTCCCCTTTCGGTCTCACGCCGTAGGTCAGACGGCAGCACCATGACCAAGAGGGGCTCTTTCCTACGGTCCGTCAGTCGGGAGCATTTGGCCGACTTCCTGGGCTTCATTCGGCAGCATGTAAGTGCGGAGCGGCTTCACTCAGTCTTGTTTCTTCATGTCCAATAAATGCGGTTTCGTTATTTTTAAAATTCCTTTATTACGTTCCTTGCATTTTCATATATTGCACTTCTGGTCACTGAATAGTCTTATTAGGTTCTTTTGTTATAAGATGTTAGGTATCTCCTGCTCCATTGCTTGCTCTTGTACCTGAGCACTCATCGGAAGCTTACGTTATCTACGCTTGTGCCTAGATGACTCCTCGAGAGCCGTATGTTTGTAATGAGCTCTTTGCCACACTCGGTCGTCGCTTTGATCAAAAACGTTTGCTAAATGTATTACCGCCCCAGCGCATGCCACTGTCACGTAGGACAAACCACGAAGTAATGACTGTCATGTACCACTAGGGGTTCTAGCGTGGCACTGCCATGCAGCATACATGCAATACCAAAAACACTTCATGTATAATCGCTTTTAATTTAGATCGGTTAAACCTTTTATAAATCAAAGACTAAATTTGTACAGGCCCTTTAGCGATTACGGAGCGGCACAATATCCGTGATTTATTCATTGTTACGTGTGGGAAACTAGGTGACTGTCATTGCCCACTGTCACGTAGAGTAAACCACATTGTAATGACTGTCATGTACCACGAAGGGTCTAGAGTGCCACTGTCATGCAGCGCATTACATTGGTCACACTTTCCCAGAATCGTCACATACATTTATTACAAAAAGGGTGACATGCTATCAAATATCAAAGACATCCCCAATGAGCATTTTGATGTGCATGTTTACTTCGTGGATCTAAAAACAATGAACAGGCCTGCAAGGTCTCAAAGACGAATGCTGAGAAGCATTATAACACATCGCGTGTCCTTAGGGTACCTAGTGCTCAAGGTTAATAATATAAGCAGCTGCACAAATGGTTCCAGTGACCTGAACAGAATTCACACTCTTCCCAAAAATTTGTTCAAAATCAATAACTCCTGAATGGTTGTATCTGGGTATATGTTGTGCTATTCATTGTTATTTGTAGGGTTTTCACTTTTTAACCGATATTCGGACATTCCTTCGAACGCAATGTGAAAAATGCGTATTTCAGCTGTAATTAACCTATTTCAATTTTCAAATGTCACTGAAGCCCATTAGAATATTTGATTTGATTTTGTTGTTTGCTGTCTACAGAGCACTTGGAAGGTCAGGGTGGGAAAATATTTGTTGAAGTACTTTGCCTTCCCTTGTAATACTTTTCTTATCCTGCTACACTTGCCCACTTGTTATTCGCCACCACGTGACTGCAAGGATGAACCTAAATGATACAGGCGTTCTATAAAATGTGCTTTACAATATTCAACATGTACCTCAATATTATCATTATTAAGGTAATATTATGGATTTGCATACCTATTTATTAACATTTGACACAGCGCAATTATGTCATATGATCTTATCTCACTCCGTGCCCAGGCGGACCGCACTGACCCATTCGACTTGGGAGAGGTGCTGCAGGAAATCCCTGGGGACCAGCGGAGGGCGCTGTGGGAGAACCTGACGGCTCTCTTAACCGAGTCGCTGCTGGCGTATCCCGTGGAGCGATGGGACGGGGGCATGGCTGACGACAGCGAGGACGAGGTGGAGGTGGAGGTCTCTCCTGACCTGGTGAAGCAGCACTTCTTCTCTTCCTGAGTCACTAGGAATGTTTTTGTTTTCTAGGATGTAACGTAATGGTTATGTTGATTAAACTTCAGCTCAAACCACTTTCTGGAAGGGAAGCTGCCGTAAGGACGCGAAAGGTCTCTGGTGAAATAGCCATTGTTTTTTAATCTGCCTTGTTGCGCTGATCCATGCTGCAGATATGACCAGCCAAGTCAGAGATCTTTTATATATCAGAAAACTCTTGGCGAAAAACATCTTTTGGGGGAACGTACCAACACAATTTTCATTAATAAAAATAATAATAAACATGTTTTGATTTATTATTATTACTACCACTATTAATAGTAATAATAATAATCAGCATCATGGCCATTCTGGATTTCATCTCAAAGTGAACATTTTTATTTTAAAATAGTTTTAGGGAAATGACCTATTCTCATGTTATTTAACCAGCTGATGCTTTTGTCCGAAGCAACACGCACGTTTGTGAAAGCAGGCCCAGCCAGTCCCTGCACCGGTCGGGGGTTAAAGACGTTGCTCGGGGGACCCAGTGACCGGCAAGCTTCTCATGACAGCACAGCATCCTAAGCAGATGAGCCGGTTGCTGCCCCCGCTCCCCCGCCTGTTAACTAACGCCCTCCGATTTCACGCTGTGTAGAAGTCGACTATGGCGGTGATTGATGGCGTCGCCGCCGTGGCCTCTGCCTCCGTGGCAGTCATCCAGGAGGACGACGCTTACTCAGCATTGCTGGAATGCGCCAACATCTTAGACGGTAGGTCGGCGCGCAAGGTCACCGGCGGCCTCGGGGTTTGTAGGCAGCCGCTCATCTCCGAAGAGCTTCTACGAAGTTCAGTGCTGGAATGAATAGTCACACCTTCACAGTCGCGATAGTTATGGGCGGTAAATCACTGTCAGTGTAGGAATTTGCAAAGAATACTTAGACCCCCCCCAGACCTCAACCCATAAGTCTGCTAGCCTGAATGACAACAGAAAATCTTTTTATAACCAGTAGTACTGTGCTGTGCACTTTATGGCAAAATAATCAAAAGATTATGTAATATCAAAACCATCTAAATAATGTCCCGGTATGTACAAATTTACTGCTATACTTTATTGGAGCACTGCGTTATTTACTGAAAAAAGTTTACTGCAAGGAAGGTGAGGTTCTGCGGTCAATAAGACGGCTAACACGAGTGAGGCTGGCTGCCAGACAAAGATGTAGACGCGTAGATTCCACTTTTTTTTTTTTTTTAACCAAAATATTTTTTTTATATGAAATAGTATAATACTATGCACTTACACTAACAAATATCATATCACTTTGATATCTGTATATCATATAATTATATGTGATCCAAATCATCATATTCCTGACTCGCGTGTCATACGAAAATATTCCCGTTCAATTGCTCACGGGTAATTTGCGAATAACTGAAACCATAAGTGATAAATCAGTGAACTAATTATTGCAAAATAGACGTCATCTTTTTGTTTTGCATTAACAAAAACGGTGTCCTCTCTCTGCAGGCATCCAGGCTGCCCTGCCGGCCTCGGAGACCCCCCTGCGGCTGGCTGTGGGGCGGCTGTGCGAGGCCTGGTGGCGGGCCGGCCTGGAGGGCCGAGAGCCCCTGGGCCGCTCAGCCTTCCTGCAGTGCCTGGAGAGGACTCTGGTGCTGAAGAACCCCGTAAGTGGCCCTGTGGGGAGCGTCGTTTAAGGGCCTGGTGTGCCGTCTGCCTGGCTCAGCGGCTGGTTGGGAAATAGGCGCCCATTATTAAAGGGGACTTCTGAAGACGTGTTGCACAAGCATGCTTTTCCTTCGTATCGATTTGCGAGTTCTGATGTTGCGTGTGTTCCAAGGGACACGGTGAAGCTCTTCACAGTTTGCAGAGGCGGGGACAAGAAGACCATGCATATGTGTAAAAACGCTTAAAAGTAAAAGACAGGAGAGAGGGAGCTGCAGCTTGCAGTGCATAGCCGTGGGTCAGTGCTATCTTGATCTCCCTGTGTGTCCTCCAGCAGACCAGCTTTGGCTTTCTGGAAGCTTAGTTTCCTGACAGCTATGCTTGTGTGACCGACGGCAGCCGCTCGCTCTAACGTCGTTAACTTTTGTTGTAACGACTGCCGGTGGCAGCTGCCCTGAGGGGCTCCCCGGGGCCGACCTGAGCACAGCCCGGCTGATTGAAGTGCTCACTGACGCTCCGCCTCTTGGCGTCTGTCCGCCGTGCTCAGGGCCCAGAGATCCAGCGGCTCTGGAGCCTGCATGGCGTGCTGCAGGGCGTCCCCTTCCAGGCGGAGCACGGCCGGGACCTGATGGACCCCCTGCTCCAGTGCTTCATGAGCGTGGCCCACATCAGGCGTGAAGAGGTGGAGTGGGGGCCTGGTGCCCATCGTGCCCCGCCGTAGCCCTCGTCGACGTCGTTCTGGGCCCATGGCTTTAGCAGAGCTGCGCTCTCCCTCTCTCCCGGCAGGGGAGACGCTTTCTGACCTTCCTCTTCGGCTGGGACGCCGGCTTCATACCAATGATTCACGGCACCATCAAAAACCAGCTTCAGTTCTTCTCCAAGTAAGTGTCGGGTTTGAGATGTGGGCATAATAACATACCTGCCTATTACCTCCCCCCCCCCTCCCCCCACCCCACGGCAGCATACTCAAGTACCTGATTAAGGCTTGGTAAGTTCAGAATCGTCTGGAGTAAACACCAGCACTTCTTCTCAGGTCTGTCACTGATGACGTGGCTGACATGTACTTCCGAGCCTGGAAGGCATCTTCCGGAATCCTCTTGGAGGTACGTACTGTAGGTGTTGCTCTTGTACGCTAGGAGTATTTTACTTTTTTTTTTTTTTTGGTGTGTTAGGCATTGAAATGGCGGTAAGGTGGCACTGTTGGCCCACATCTCTGGCGTCAGGGTTCGGATCTTGGTCCCCAGCTCTACGTATGTGGAGTTTGCATGTCCTCCCCGAGTTGTCGTGGGGTTTCCTCCACAGTCTCAAAACATGAACTGGAGTATCCCGATTGCCCATTACTATGACTGTGTGTGAATGGTGTCTGTGTGCCTTGCTGTGGGTCGGCTTCCCATCTTGGGTCCTTTCCAGTCTCGAGCCCGTGGCTTCTTCCTTATGCTCCGGACCCTCGCAGCCCTGCAGAAGCTGAATGGACATCGATACCCTTTTTGTTTATTAAATATGACTGTGAATAGTTCCATGTCGATCAGGTAGATCTGCTGATTGTCACACCCTTGGATTGACGCGTCTGAGGTTGAACTTCATCCACGCGTGCCAAGCTCTCTTACTCGCTGTTGTTGTCCAAACCTGCCAGGAGATTGAAACCACTTGTATTCAGGACCTCATGCAGCATGCGGTTCTCCTGCGACGGAGCTCGCCCGTCCACGCCAAAGTCCGGCAGGTGAGAGTGGCGAGTCGGCAGTTATTAAGAAGGTGTGCCGTGCGAGTTCGCGTACAGCACTGTGCCTGTCAACAGCTGCGGGTTCCTGCTAAGAAAAAGATGTAGGGGTCCGAGTAAGCTGATATGGAGCTGAATGAAATGTGCTGCATGACACCCGTAAGATGCGGGGCGGAGTTGTGATGTACCTTAAGCAGCCCGCATGCTGATCGGCAAGCTCTCGTCCCCAGATACTCAGCTACTTTCACAAGCAGAAGCTGCGTCAGGGAGTGGATGAGATGCTGTCGCGGCTCTATAAGCCCATCCTGTGGAGAGGACTCAAGGTGCGGCCCTTGAAACATGGGCGTCCCCTTATTACGCGTGTGGCGTTTTCATTTCGAGTCTGATTTGTTTATGATGCATTTATAACGCAGTCCAATACGAGTCGAATTAAACATAAGGCCCTAGAAAAATAGGGTAAAGTCAGATTAGAATGTTTTCTTTTGCATGCATGTCACAATGCTTTTCTGTGAGGTGAGATATCCCTCTTTTTTTTTTTTTTCTGTGCCCGAGCAGGCGACGAACTCTGAGGTCCGTGCTAATGCCACCCTGCTCTTCACAGAAGCCTTCCCCATCCAGGACCCCAGGCTGAGCAGTGAAAAGCTAGATGAGGCTGTTCAGAAGCAGCTGGACACGCTGTTTGTGAGCAATGGCGCCCCCCTGCTGTCACTTATCATATAACACAATAGTATACAGCCGAAAGTTTGAGTGACAAATATTAATTTTAGCAAAGTTTGCTGCCTCAGTTTTTTTATGGCAATTTTTATATACTCCAGAATGTTATGAAGTGTTCAGATAAATTACTTAATGTATTTCTCAATAAAAGCCTTTGATACTTACGAAATGCTTATAATTATATTTCAGTTACCCTAGAAACATCTGAGAAAAAGATCTACAAACACTGAAGCAGCAAACTTCGTGTAAACAAATACAGTGGTACCTCGATTCTCGAACTCAAATTTCTTAAGTCAAACAAACCAGTTTGACCTAGAACTTGATCTGAACCGTGTACACGCCAGGTAATGTCATACTACAATTCTTACTTGAATACCTTCTTCACAGACTGGACGATTAACCAAATAAAGCAGCGCAACATTACAGTAACTAACAATAAATAAATCACTAACTTAAATGCTCAAATTACAGCACACGTATGTCGTTTATTAAACTTTATTTTACCAGGTACATTAACTGAAAACCAGATCTCACTGCTTTACATGATATTCTGGAGAAATAGCAGATTACGCATTGGAACTGCCTGGGATATAAACATCATGCGTGTAACAAAACACTTTACCCAATAAGGGCAAAGGTGTGTTGTTACGGAGGCGGTTCCAGTTTGTGCAGCCGGGTTAGAGGTCACAATTCATCTAATCGTAATGCATTGCGTCAGGATCAGAATGCGTTGCTTTAAGCCAGCGCTGTAAGCAAGTCGAACGCACCCAATTACCAGACTGGGGAAACAAGCTGAAACATGGACTTAATACAGAGGACTAAATACAACAACCAGAAACTGCTGATCACATGGGGATCCAACACGAGGTTAACGAGGGGTCGTGGCCCATGGGAGGAGCGGACGATCGGGGCAGGACAGGGGTAATGTTGGGATAAGATGTTTATCATTTTAAAAGCCATTAAGAAAAAAATGCTCTTGTTTTATCCTATTCATTTTGTGTTTACATGCTAAATAATAAATATTTAGGTGTAATTTTGGGGGTTCGGGAACCAGTTAATTTGCTTACCATTATTTCTTAGGTGGAAAGTTCGATCAGAACTCAAACTTTTTAGGATTCGTTCCGAAGTTCAGAACGGATTAAGTTCGAGAACTGACGTACCACCGTACTTGTGTCATTCTCAAAACTTTTGGCCATGATTGTGTGTATCTGTAGTATATGTACAAATAAGGGGTGGGGCGTTCCATGTTCGTAAAAGAATGTTTGTAGTTTTGGCTTGTGTCCATTGCCAGGCTCTCCTGGAGGACCCTCACCCCATGGTCCGATCCACAGCTGTGCTGGGAGTGTGCAAGATTGTGGCCAAGTACTGGGAGGTCATCCCACCCTCCATCCTCGCTGACTTCCTAAAGAAGCTAGTGACAGAACTGGCCGCTGACATTAACTCCGCCGACGTGCGCTGCTCCGTCTTCAAGGTAGCACCTTTCCTGGGCTGTTGGGTGTAGGGGGGGTCAGGATTTTTTATTTCCCCTCCCCCCCCCCCCCGGTAACTAATAGGAGTCTGTCGCGGCCCCGTTCTTCGTAACCTTGACGTTTAGAAATTTTCGCCGTTGTTGAATCAGGTTGTATTAAAAGATGTCGGTCTTGTTGCGTGGCAGTGCTGGTAATCGCGATGCCTTGACTGGTTTAACTGGCAGTGCATGACTCTCATCCTGGACAACAACCTGAGCCACCCACTCTTGGAGCAGCTACTCCCGGCCCTGAAGAACAGTCTTCACGACAACTCGGAGAAGGTGCGCGTGGCCTTCGTGGACATGCTGCTGAAGATCAAGGCAGTGAAGGCGGCCAAGGTTAGAGCGGCATGGGGGCCTGTCACCTGGGGGCTTCGGGGCCTGAGAGAGTTCTGCATGTTAATAGGCTCTATTACATCTATAACCTCTGAGACGCTTTGGAGAGAAAAATCCCTTGATACACTGAAATAAAAAAAGAGGCAAAATACTGGAATTGTGTTGCTTTTAAAAGATACCAGCAAATGCTACAGTGCGTGCCATGTGGGCGTCATGGAGAGTGAGGCACCTCCAAGCCCAGTGGGAGGCAGTGATGGGAGTGTCTGGGGCTCCCTTCCCCCCGCACAGTTCTGGAAGGTGTGCTCCATGGAGCACCTGCTGGCCCGGCTGGAGGTGGATTCGCGGCCCGTCTCGCGCCGCATCGCCGGGCTTCTCTTCAACTCCTTCGTGCCCGTCGACCTGCCGGAGGTGGTTTGGTGCGAACGCTGCGTCACGCTCATCCAGATGAATCCTGTGGCGGCCAGGAAGTTTTACCAGTTCGCGCACATGTACACTGCGCCAACCAACATCGGTGAGGCC
>JABFDZ020000084.1:17581450-17600931 GCA_019775955.2 Pollimyrus isidori | reverse complement strand
CCCCCCCCCCCCGCCCACACAACACACAGCAGCAATGCATCCTTCACTCAGGGCCAGCTGTCCTCATCACCAAGAGAGTCTGAGGAGCACAGGGCCTGATGTGGGGCTCGGCCACCGAGGTGAATTACTATCCTGAAAGGTGAGTGTGAAACCTTCAGCCCTGGCTGTTGATGTTTCACAGATCCTCTAAGTAAGTACCCTTTCCAGGCTCATCGACATGCTTTCTCCTTTAACTGTGGGAAGAATAGATAGCATAAATATGCACACCCTCTTTCAGAAGTAAGATTTTAATCAAAATGTCAATGAACACAAGAACAATTTCTAAAATTCTGAAAAGAGTTTTATAGAAAATTTGCTTAACTAATGAACATGAAAGTAAGATTAATAACATAACTTAGATTACAAAATCCTCAGTTTTACTCAAATCAGGTGATGCAATAATGAATACACCCTACAACAAAAATGGCCACATCTGGTATTTTGTATGACCCCCATGATTTTTAAGGAGAGCACCAAGTCTTTTAGGCATGGAATGAACAAATTGGCGGCATATTGCAACATCTATCTTTTTACAGTCTTCAAGAATAATTTCTTTTAGATCCTGGATGCTGGATGGAGAGTGACACTCTTCAGAATTCCCCATAGATCTCCAGTTGGGTTCAGAGCAGGAGACATACTTGGCCACTGAATCACTTTCACCCTGTTCTTCTTCATAAATGCAACAGTGGCCTTAGCTTTGTGTTTTGGATTATTGTCATGTCAGAAAAGTGCACGATGACCAAGCGCATGGAGTGATGGTTGCACCTCCTCTTTCAGTACGGAGCAGTACATCTGTGAAAAGTGCACAATGACCAAAGGAATGGAGTGATGGTAGCATCTTCTCTTTCAATATGGAGCAGTACATCTCTGAATTCATGATACCATCAATGAAATGCAGCTCCCTGACACCAGCAGCACTCATGCAGCCCCACACAAGGACCCTGTCACCAACATGTTTCACTGTAGGCACCATGCATTCTTTGTACTTCTCACATTTGCGACGGCATACAGTTTTGAAGCCATCTGTTCCAGAAACATTTATCTTGGTCTCGTCACTCCAGAATATAGAGTCCCAGTGATCTTCATGTTTTTCAGCATGGGCCCTGACAAGTTATAGACAAGCTTTTTGTGTGTGGGGTTTAGGAGAGGCTTCCTTCGTGAACGACACCCATGCATGCCATTCCTCTGCAGTGTACGCCGGATTGTGTCACGAGAAACAGTCACCCCAGTTTGGCTTTCACCTTCTTTAGCAAACTGCAGTGAAATTACATGCCGATTTTCGTCAACCATTCTCATCAGAAGATGCTCCCACTGAGGTGTTAACTTCCGTGGACAGCCTGATGTCTCTGCGAGATGGTTGCATAGTTCCATCTTTCCTAAAATTTTTGTATCACTTTTGCTTCAGTATTTTGACTAATAAGTACAGCTTTGCTGATCTTCTTGTAGCCTTCACCTTTGTTGTGTAAAGAGATATTGTCTTTCCCAGGTCTTGTGACTTTTCCGTTCCATGTGGTGCCATCACCGACAGCATGGAATGGGAAGGGGTTTCTTTATTAGGAAATGCCCTTTTATAGCTAAAATGCGAGTTTAATGAATAATTAGACTCACATGTGCTTAATATCTTGTTAATTAGAATTTTGTAGTCTAAAATTTAGCTTTGCTCCTAAGACTTTCAATGGGGTGTACTCATTTTTACAACATGGTTTTGAATGAATTTGTTAGAACATTAACTTTTTTGTGTGAACGAATTAACAAATCTTGTTTGCAATCAACGGCCCACATTTGTGGGAGTATTTTGTAGTATAATATCCCATAGATAACATTGATTCCGAAAGGAAACTAATGGTTATCTGACAAATCTGCTGGGATGTACTCATTTATGCTGAGCCCTGTATAGATAAAACAGAACGATTAAATTATACTGTTTGTTTGGTTTCTTGAGATATTGGCAAATTTTAAGAATTATGATCTGTGTTGTGTATCAATTTTATTGCTATGGTTTCCTACTATGTTATGGCTATTCTTTTAAAAAAATTAAGTAATGAGCGGAAAGGTCTTCAATAACTGTTTTGCCTTCAGTGTTTTCCAGTGAAGCATAACGTTGGTGTGTCTGCCTTAGCAGTCTACACTGTGTTTTAGCTTCTAAATGAAACTTTAGATTTCTATATTTCTGCAGGGAAAACGAAATGGTCACAGCTGTCCCGGGGTTCAGGGACTCTGGCTGTTGCATGAGGATTGCACTGGCCTACGTTTCAAGGCTGCCTTTGCCGTCCCCGCGGAACACCACGTTTCATAGGCATCACGTACTTTACCTCCGTTATCTCTGCCTGCAGGGGTACAAGGACACCCCTGTATCCTGGAATAAATCTCCATGCGCATTAACAGAGTCTGAGGGTTTGCCAGAGTAATCTTTCAATACCTTCGTCTGCCGAGAGCTGAAATGCACTCCAGAAACACTCCCTCCCAGTAATTGAGCTGAGTAATGATTGAATCATGACATAGCTTCATAGTTCACTATAGCAACATTTAAGCTAAAATCTGGCGCAGGGCAGCCTTGTTTCCAAGCAGGTTATTTTAAACCCAGCTTCATTTTGAGAGGCTCTCTAAGTCTTGTGGATGCCAAATAGAACAAACAAAAACTCAGATGAGTAACTAAATGAATATCGCTGGAGTCTGGCAAGTCATGAAGATGGGCCTCAGTAGCAGGCAGGAGGACGGAGTGGTTCAAAGACTGTGGCTGGGTGTAGCAACGGCCGAGATACGAGCCAGAACACCAGCAGGGTGTAGGGTCTGGGAGACAGTACTGAAAATGGTAAAAATGTGAATTGCTTTGGTGTCTTGAGTACTTAGGTGATGCATGCAAAACCTTAGACTTAATATGTTCGGCTGTGCTGATCCTGCAGGACATCACTTGAGGAACTTACAGTGCAGCCTGATACACAGTGCCATCTACCTGCCTGGTGCTCTGCATTTATTGTCAGAACTCAGGCTGCCTGTCAGTGCGAGGAGACGGTGAGATCCCTGAGTGCAGGTCTTACTGGGCTGATCTACAAGGGCCAGAGTAGGTCAGAACATGGGCTGCTGCTGTTGCTGAAGGGACCCTGACTTCTGCTCTGGGTGACGGACTCACGGGCAACGGCTTTTTGAGCCTGTGGGGATGATGAGCGATTGTCACAGTACAGGAGACGGGTGTTGCTAGTGCCTGTAGATGTAGATGTGGAGTTCGGCTGCTGTCCATGGTGCTGATCTGAAGCAGACGCATTGTTTACCTGCAGCAGGCTCTGTTTCAGCTTGTGACAAAATATTTTATTTCAGCTCTACTCGGTTTTGAATAAGCACTCTATCATTGACCTGCCTACTATATAATCAAAAAGTCTTAAGGCCTTCTTCTCAATTTCAGTGATGAGTATAGTTACTGTGTTTTGCTTTCGTGGAGCAGCACAGTGATTCCGTGTTATATGACAGTAAGACATTTATATAAGCGATATATAATAACATGCACAATCCTACTGTACATTTTTATCATGCATATACATAGAAAAGAGTATGATACACTATATAAATATTCTGAGCAATTTGCAAATATGTAAAAGTATATATTGTAGTACACCACAGTCACAAATGTTTTATGAGAACTTAATGAAACAAGGGAAGAGGCTTGGAAGCAGACCCCCAATAGTCAAATACCAACGAGTACCTGATTTCATAGCCAGCATTAGTGAAACATGCGCTTTTGTCCGAAATGACACACAAGTGAGGACTGTGCAGAGAGCCGGAACAGCGATTAGGGGTTGAGGCCCTTACTCAGGAGCCCAATGCTGAAGTCATTCTGTCAGCTGTGGTTTGAACCCCTGGAGCCACACACAGCCTTCATATGGTCATTAATTGAGGTGCATCTATTTGGCAAAGTCCAATTTTCCAGCATCTTTAAAGCCTTTTTCAATGGTAAAGGATCGAACGACGGGGGACTCTGATGCCTGGCTATGCTGGTGACGCTCACAGGAGTTTAGCACCTTGCCAGAACCTAACTGAGCACCAAGTGCTCGTCAGCCGTCCCGCCTGCTTACCTACTACTTAAGGAATCTACAAGTGATTGACGTTCAGTAAACATCCTGACATCTATCCATCCTTCTATTTTATCTGCCTGCTTGTTCTATGGAGGGTCGCAAGGATCCAGAGAATATTAAATAAAATTCCTAACATTAAAAAGGCATTGTATGTTCAGTCAGTGTGTATTCTGCTTTTCAAGTCCAGCTATTGTCTTTGTACAACCAGCCTTAATATTGATGTTTTTCATAATATAACCAATAACCATAACTGTCACGTACCGCGTCATCCGTCCCGTTCCAGCCCTGTGTGTCGCCACGCCCACCTCGTTCCCTCTTGTGTTATCCTGATCGTGATCACCTGTAGGCGAAAGCCGCTCGCCAGTCTCGTGCTTTGTGTAGCGTATTTAGTCTGTGTCTGTCTATGTCTCAGCGTGGTGGCATTGACGTTTCGATGTACGTTGTGTGTAATGCCAATAAACCCTTCGTCCCGGCATCCCTCTGGACCTCCGTGTTTGTTCGCCCTGCACGCACACCCGGACCGTAACACATAACCATGCTGTTATTATTTTTAAATGATTCCAGTTCTGCAGATATTTGAAATATTTCCATGGGATTGTATTTCTTGACACAAAGTACATTTTTCTGGGGGGTGCCACAACTTTGGGGTGTTTCTGTAATCGTAGCAGGACAACTAACTGCTACCTGTAGGTGGCTGCCGGCATCAACTGAGCCTGATTACCAGCATAACTGAAACAATTACAGTTGAAAGGTAACCAGTTCAACCAGCAGTATGAATCCCTCCCTGGCAGGGATCATAGCAAAATCCACACTACACTTGCCAGGCAGCTGTCCCAGGGGATCTCTGCGTTCCCAGTGGGAATTCCCTTCCTGACTAATAGCCTCTCCTCTGTGTTTAACACCTTTTTACGCTGCCCAGATCCCCTGAGAGCTGCATATTAGCTGCAGGGGGGGGCTATATTTGCCGAGGTGGAACAGTTCTCCTGTTCCTATCAGCCTGGCTCACACTGGAGGCTGAGATGCAGACGTTTCACCCCCGATTCCTAGCAGCCTGCTTTCCTGCACATTCGGCTTCTATCAGGCAGACGCTTCCTGTATGTTCGGTTTCCATCAGGCAGACGCTTCTTGTATGTTCGGCTTCTATGAGCCAGGTGCTTCTTGTATGATCAGCTTCTGTCAGACAGACGCTTCTTGTATGTTCGGCTTCTATCAGGCAGGCGCTTCCTGCATGTTTGGCTTCTATCAGGCAGATGCTTCCTGCATATTCTGCTTGCCCCAAACATCCAAACATATGCTTCCTGTGTGTTCGGTTTCTCCCACACAGGCACCTCCTGCATGTTTGGGTTTTCCTAGACGCCCCAGTGTTTTGGGGGGGTGCCCGGAGCACCAACAAAAGCATGAGGGCCCAGGAAGCAGGGAACACGGGGTTTAATTCCAGGAAAAGGCAGGCCAAAGCGTACTGACCAGACATAAAATGTCAATGACCGGACTGGGGAAACTAACGGAAACGCGGACTAAAAACAGTGAACTAATGACAGCAATCAAGGACAGCTGGTAAACACTGGGAATCCACACTGGGTTAACAGGCGATCGGGGCATGACAGTACCCCCCCCCCCAAAGGCATTCACTCTGGGCGCCAGGAACAGGAGTGAAGCGACAGACGAGGCAAGACCAGGGACACTGGACCTAAAAGACAAAAGTAAAAGCACGTCAACACGGGACCGGGAACAATACAGACACACAGAACAGACACAAGGGCAAAAGCCAAGACAACACCTGACACAAGACAGGGAACGCAGACAGGCAGACAAAGAAAGGAGACAGAGAGGGAACACCAACGTGTGGAACAAAAGGGCTGGGAGTAAACGGAGGAGCAACAGGAGGACAGGGAGCAGACAAAGGGGGGCCCGGAGGCGGCCGACATGGAGCCGGAGACGGGTGGGACCCGGACCCGTCGTCTGTGTCCCCTGCCTTTGCAGGACACAGAGAGGCAGGGACCTCATTGGGCTCCCCTCTGGGGCCCCGGTGGTGGTGCTGGATGACCACTGGGGTCAGGGGGACCCAGCTGGGGTCCCATTCGAGCTCCTCCTCTAAGTCCACCGTGGGAGGAGGATCGAGGATGGCACAGTCCAGGACCTCCTCGGTGACAGGAGTCACGGGGCTAGAGTCACAGTGGCGATGTCTCCCCACACCAGCAAAGCTCTCGCATCCACTGCCCGTCTCCCAAGAGCTTTTTTCTTCCTGAGGCAGTGGGTCGCGGAGTCTGGGGCACCTCGGGGACCGGAGGCAGGAGCCCACATGGAGTGCCGCCGTCAGCGGCCACCTGCCTCATATTTACCTCCGCTACCCCACGTCTCAGCTGCCGCAGAAGCTCGCACACCTTGTCAGAGAGGTGCGCGTCATCGTGGAGGGACAGCTCCTCCAGCGTATCCCTCACCCGGAAGGCCAGATCTCGCAGACTGGGGTCCTCCCTTACCTCTGGTCGCTCTAGCCAGTATAGGACCTCGTCTACTAAGCTGAGGTATTTGGTCTCAGCCAGCAAGGATCCTTTCTTGTGGAGTCCAGTCATTCTGTTATAGGGGGGTCTCCCGGAGCGCCAACAGAAGCACGAGGAGCCAGGAAGCGGAGAACACGGGGTTTAATCCTGGGGAAACGAACGGAAACGCGGACTAAATACAATGAACTAATGACAACAGTCAAGAACAGCTGGTAAACACGAGGAATCCACACCGGGTTAACGAGGGGGTGTGGCACACGGGCGGAGCGGACGATCGGGGCATGACACCTAGACAAGCACTTCTTGCACATTCAGCTTCCCCTAGACAGGCACTTTCTGCACATTCTGCTTCCACCCAGACTGATGCTTCCTGCGCATTCAGTATCCCCCAGACAGCTGACTGAACTTCTGTTTTACCTGTTAATTACGTCCTGGAGTGTCTCTCTGAAGGATGCTTCAGGGGTAATATGGTCCAGAATAGAATACAGAAAAAGCCGCCAGCTTTTATAGTCCTAATCTTAGGTCTTGAGCCTCTGTGGTTCCTTCTGCCTCAGAAAGAGTATGTGGCAGTTCACATGTATCTCTTATCTGGCCGTTTTTGGCCGACAAATGCCTTGTCCCCCCGGGGTTCCTGGCACTGCTGAGGGCACTCCACAAATGAGATTTTAATACCACTGGAGCATCTCTCAGAGCTCGACTGACAGCGCGGAGCTGCTCCCTGACACAGTGTCTGGGAGATTGATGTGCCCTCCCACCCGTCATCAGTGGCGACTTGCCCGCCTTTAGAGCCTCGCTCCATTATTCGGCCCTTTGGTGAGAGATATCACACCACCAGTTTCCTATCAGACAGAGATGAATATCAAGACAGTTCTCCGGTGCTGACAGGGAAGATGACTCCGGCAAGTGGGAGAGAGGGCTGTGCTGTTGTACCCTTAGGTTAAACAAGATTATACGGGTTTGAGCTAGGTCATGTCGGGCAACAGATGTGATATGGCAATATGCATTGGCCTAGGCTGTGGCACTGTGGCCCAGGCCAACCCTTTTGCTGGAGTACAATGTGTGGAGTTTGCTGCCCTCCCCATGTCAGTTTCTGCCAGGATTCCCCTCCTCATTCCAAAAGCATGTTAAGGTGAAATGGGGTTGCAAAACTGTCCTAATGTGTGAATATGTGTGAATGGTTTGTGCGAGTGTGCCCTGCCTTGTGCCTGTAGATTCCAGGATAGGCTCTGGGCTCCCGTGACCATGAATAGAACAAGCAGGTCTAGAAAATGAATGGACCCACATTTGACCCATTTCGGCAAAGCGCAGGAACTCTTGCGTGTACTTCAAAAGCTGACTGTCTCCCCCTTGTGGCGAGGTATGTTTATGGCAGAATCAAACCGATTTAATAGGGTTGCGTGTTTTGGCAAAATAATAATGAATAATAAACACAAACTGGCATTATATGTCCAAAAACAGAACTGTAACTATATTGTGGACATAACATAAACCCAGTGAAGCAAAATGCTTTGCCCTGTGACTTTGAATCAGGCAAGTTTCTCTTCTAACCTTTGTCACCCTGTGCCAAATTTTTTATATATTTTTTTCTCCCTGACTAACATTTAAAAAAAAGAACCCTGATCCAAACGCCAAGCGTCTACTAAGCCCCATGCCACTCTTCTGTCCCATCAGCCTTCTCCAGAAATATGTTCAGGGCATTCAAGAGTGAAATTAAAGTGCCGATTTAGTTAAGAAATACATGAAAACCAATCTGCCTTGTGTTTTCCCGGCAAAGAAGATGGATGCCACTTTGCTTCTCTCTGCAAAAAGTTTTCTGCTGGGTGTCGTGGCAGTGTCTGTCAAAAGTGGATTCATGCAGATGAATATCGCTTTACTTCATTTTTTTAACAATGTTGACAAAATTCGCATTAATGAACTTCTATTAGATATTCGTGCAAAGGTTTGTCTGGAAGAGTCCACACTATCTTCTGTTTTTCAGTCTTTTAGTGTAGCACCCCCTGCAGCAGAAGGATGGATAGTTGCCAGCAGGGGGTGCTGGTGGGACATGGACACCCTGGCAGATTCAGGGGATCAAGCACTGCATTGGGGCCCCAGAATCTATCATCGGGGGCCCCCCTGCTTGGCGAAATATATAGGGGGGCCTCTCACCCGGCCGGCAAAATCTACTGAGGGGGGCCTCTCACACGGTCGGCGAAGTCTACTGAGGGGGGCCTTTCACCCGCTAGCACTTTTATCCAAATAGGTGCTAACTGTCTGCATGCAAGCAGTTGGTGACATGTGGGGCAGCTTTAGGTTAAATACGACAGCCAGGACCTTGCCACAGACAGCCAGCTTGGCACTGGGTTTAGACTGGAGAGATGTTGAGTCATTCAATGTAATTAATTACTTAAATAGCTAATTACCTTGCTGCTCTGTTGACTGCCCACACTGTGCTTCCTTGCTCACTAAATCGTGGAAACTGAAGTGCCTGGGAAGGTGTGAAGATCATGGTTACTGTGGGAGCTTCAGGTGTCACAGTCACCATTAGTGTGATATTAACGGCACTGTCATTAAGCACTACCACTCCTTGTCATTACGAGGACCTGCCACCACAATGGGCAGATGAGGCATTCGTGGAGACTGGCAGATGAATAGCATTTGTTCAGTCCTGTATATGGAGTGACGCTTGTGAGTTTTCACATTACATGTGTTCCGCATCTTGTACTGGAAAAAACCATAAGTCAAAGAAAAAAAGTCACAAGTTAAACAAAAAACACAATAAGATGTTCGCCTCGGAGATTGGATGTGTGGATGTTGCCTCGCCCAGTATCTGTAGAAAGAATCTTACGGTACATCACTAGCCTGGGAATCGGATGACAATTCAAAATTTGATGACTACTGAATGTGTATCGCTGTTAAACTATATAAAGTTGAAAATTGTAAGCCGGATCGTTGTAAAATTTGGAGCACCACAAACATAATTGATTTAAAATGTTGGATTTATCTCATTTTTAAGAGATAGTATAGCCTGGATTAATTCACAGGTTATGGGGAACAGTAATTTATCTTTTTTTGTCGTGTGCCATAGTGGAGGCTCTCAGTTAAATGGTGAATGCATAACCTTCTGATTAGGTCTACGTTTAAGCCATTAAGGCCAAAGAAGAGCAGAAACATCAGCACTGCAGAGATAATCACCAGTGAATGAGGGCTGACCACGTGAAACGGGAGGGGTGCATCACACACACAAAGATGTTGCCATGGGAACCCCAAGGACAGCAAGACGCCGGCCGAGCCTTGGGGGCAGGGGGATTTTCGCCCGTCGCCCTTTGGCTGCTATGCACCGTGTCAGCTGACTGAAGCCATGAGGACGAGTCAGTGTGCTGCCGTGGGTGCGGATGGCCTTCAGCCACGGGGAAGCATGGCCTGTAAGACGCCCAGCTGTGCGCACTGTGTGGCCATGTGGGGGTGTAAATATAGCTGGCTGCATTGTGTCCATTAGCCAAATGCTACTGCTACCAGCCATCATCATCAGAGAACGAGAACAGACACATACATACTGTAGACGCTTCTGTGGGGATTTCACATCCATACTTATTTTATTGCGATATCAGTGTATACGTAGTGGAGTAGGAAGGGGGGGGGGCAACATGTACCCCCCAATATTTTAGTTGACTACAGTTGCCCCCCCCCCCCATAAAGTAGCCTTTTCATTTAAATTATTAAGTTGCCCCCCCCCAATATTAACAATATGTCTTGTACACCCTGGCACATATCTCATTGAAAAAGGATGTGTGTGGCTTTTAAATTAATAACGCTGATTAAGAAGGAGGCTTTTTCCTTGTGCAGACCTTGCCACAAGGTCTAGTTTTCTGGCTTTATGATCTTCCTGGAGATGTTTTTTGGGGAAGTTTAGGAAACCCTGTACAGAGACAGAGAGCATCTAATTGCTTCTTGCACAGAGAGTTTTGTCACATTGGCTGTGGCTGATGGCTGATTAACTTCCTCGCGGTGCGCTGGCTCTTCGCCACGCTGCCCGAATCTCCCTGTGAACCTGCTGTTGTGTCAACTCTGCGGGGCTTACCGAGCACTGGCAGTTAGCAGGGGAAAGATTTGTCATGGTGGTAGGACAACATAACCCCCCCCCACACACACACACACACACATCTTATCTGTTCACTGTCAATCTGATAGAATTGTTAAGGATTTTAGAAATTAGTCTGAAATGCTCTGAGTATGGAGGAGGAGAAGCTGGACCTTCCTTCAATGGGATTTTGAGTTGATTAACTGGCCGGCTGTGTGTGCATGTGTGTGTGTGAGTGTGTGTGTCTGTTTGTGTGTTTGAGTGAGTGAATCGTTTGGACACACTTGCTTTAAATGCATTTGTCTCTATTTTAGCTGTATTATACTAAAAGCAGTAATGCCAAGCATTTCAAATGTTGGTATGATCAAGAGAAATCTTCAACATCTGAAAATATTCTCAAATGTTAGACTCTTCAAAACAGCCCTCTTTTGCTTCAGTGACAGCATTGCAGACTCTTACCATTCTTTCTTCCTGTTTTTCCACAAGTTCTGTGCACCAGTTGGCCACCTTGCTCTTACTCGTCAATCCTACTCATCCTAAAGAGCTCTATAGGGTTTAGGTTGGGAGATCGTGGCATGCAGGTCATCTGTCAGACCACTCCGTCTCTTTTCTGGGTCACAAGATAATACAGTACTGACATAACCTCCAGGTGTGCTTATGGTTGTTATCTTCTTGAAAAACAAATGATTTTCCAGGCTTTTCTCTGGTATTGTGTGTGTGAGTGGGTATACCTTATCTTATAGGGACACAATGTCCTCACATAAGGGAAATCTCATCACCGTGACGGCAATGAAAAAGCTATAAATGCAAAAACTCTTGTATTCTGCTTGGTTACTTATGGTTATGGTTAGGGGTGGGTAGGGGTCAAGGTTGTCATAGTTATTAGCATTAGCATTTTTCCCATAGAAATGAATGAGCGGTCCCCATAAAGATATCTTTACCCAACGTGTGTGTGTAAATGTTATGCATAATAATGAGCTATTGTTACATTGTTAATGAACTGAAGACTTCATCAGAAAGACCCAGCATCAACTGATGAGAGCGTGACACCAAGAAAATTTTGAGATTTTCAAATTGAATGTTCTTGATCTGAAGGCTGGGTGGAAGGATTTCCAGTTCTAGACTGGAATGTTACCAGTGAAGATTCCAGAACCTCAGTGCTTGAAGTGGGCCAGTACATGGCACCTCTTTGTTTTTCTCTTCAGAGTACCAGGAAGGTTTCTTGCATACCAGCACCTGTAATAATCTGCAGGTACTGAATAACAAGGGCACTAGTAGCACCTGCTTTTTCCCATTTCAAGCACGATAGACCCTTGAGTAGAATGAAAAATAAAACATTCTAGAGTCTTATTTGGAGGGCTCCTGAAGGGTTACATGATGCATTACAGGTCCTGATTCTGTCGAAGGTTTCTTGTCCCTCAGTTTGTCTGTATAATTTGTTTCTACCTTGCAAAAAGCCTCTTGTTACATGCACAGCAATCTGAGCTACACTAAAAATGTTATTTATACTGACTGTTTCAATGGAAAATTGCCTACCTTGGCTGTCATGCTTCTAAATCATTGAATGGTTGGCCGGGTTTCCAGTCTGTCACTTTCTAATTTTTAAACTCAGATTATGTCATTTTCTGTAATTTCCTGTAACCACTGGTGAACAGCAAAGACCATTGTTGCTTTCTCGTTCTGTGAATGTCATCTCCTGACCTGAAGTGTCACTTGAATACAGACACCCTGCAGGGATGTCTGTCCTGCTGTTTAAGTCCAACACATTTTATTTTCAGTGTGTGGCATCAAGAAAGCAAGAGCTGACTTGGGACAGTTTTTATCTGGTCAGGGCTGCTAACAGTACCCCTCGTAACCTTGATGGCGGTGGCCTTGTTTGCTCTGCTGTCGAGACAGACTCGCAATAATGAGGCGGACGGTAGCCTCGGCCAGGTTGCCTAGCAACGGGGATTGCACAGGGGCCTGGCTTGCCTCACGTAGCAGACCTACAGCCGCAGCCACATGTTCACATGAAAGCTGATTGACAGCAGCTGCTGCCGTACAGGGACATTGTGAGTGGCTGCTGGTGAATATGACTGTTTGGCGAAAAGATCTTGGGGAAACAAAGACTTTTCACTCTATCCTTATGGCAGTGGGTGCGCTGCTTGTCTTTGCATTGTAAATGTGTTTAGAAGGGTTATTTAAAATGTAATTTTCACTGGCCTCCACCAGCCTCTAGCCACTCTTAATGACAATTCTACCCGGTTTCACCCATTGACCAAAGTGTTGAAAGGCTGTTGAATGGGTGGATGGGTGGATGATGAACAGATGGGTAGATGCATGATGGATGATGGGCAGATGGGTGGATGGATTGATGGATGGATGGACATGCAGATGGAGGTGGAGATGTTAATACAGGTGAATGCATGCATTACCAATGCTGCGAGTTAGACTGGTGATTCATGCTTTCACACATGTTCAGTATATACATTTGTCCATCTACCTCGGGGGGGGTGGTGTGACATCACATTGGGTGCCTCAGTCCAGCCCCATCACTGACAGCACGTCTGCTGTGCTCATTAACCAGCTGAAAGAGGCCCAGGGCCATTTCCCAGGCACCCATCAAATATTCTCGGATCGCGGGGATCCTTCAAAGAGAATTTGTTTGCACTTTGCAACAAATGTTTTTTTTTTCCTAGAGTACATTCAAGTAACTGTCGAAGGCGCTACATGTGAAGAGTGCATCCCATTCTGCTGTGGCTGGGTTGCCCCCATTCTATAGCTTTTTAATTGCTCAAATCCAACCATGTATCAGCAGTGCAGAGTGTGTATCTTAGATAACAGCATGCATATGACTGAGTATGGAAAGTCTCTAAATTTGAAACAAAAATAACAAAAAATTCATACTGAGTTCATCTATCCATTTTGCATAGTACTTCTGCAGAGTTAATGTGTCCTAGGATGCATAGGGCATGAGGTGTACTGGATGTTAAACCATCTCAGGGCGCATGCTCACACACACACATTATGACCAACTTAGAAATGTCAGTGTAACACCTGGATGCCATTGAACATAAATGCATATAAAAACGGGGATAATGTGCTTTCATGACTTCACATACGTAGAATCAAATCCTTAATCCTGTTGATGTGAGGTTACAGTGCCACCCACTGCACCAGGGACGTTACCATGCAATAAGATAATGGATTTGGATCCCCACCCAACACCACTGAACAGCCACATACCCGGGTAGTAAAATCTAGCAAAAGGGACCTATTGAATTTTTTTTTCTAGCTACAGGTCTGCACTGTACACACTGCCATCATACCACCGGTATAGGATTAGGGTTCAGTAAACAGATATTAGAGTGACCAATGTTGACCAAATAACAAGCAATGAAAATCCAGTGAAAGTCAGGGTAGAAGGAAAAAAAATCATGCTTGGACCGAATGCCGCACCAACACCGGCTTTGCCAGTGTCACACTGCGGCAAGCTCTACGCCAAATCAACCCACGAGCTAGCTGAGGAACAGAAAGGAAGCTGTTTGTTATATAAAGGTTCTGCTTTGAGCACAGCTGGGTCCCATTCTGCTCCAACTGAAACACAGACATTTCCCTGAATCATTCGTACACCTGAATAATGTATCACATTTATATTAAGACACTGTTTCATTTAGGATGCAGCATGTCTTCTGTCACACTGCGTACTTTTCTGTATTGATTTGAATTATTACAGGTTTTCTTGTTATTATGTGTGAAATTGATGTTTAAAAAGCCTTCTGATCAATAAATTACATTTCGTTCACTGTAGTTGCTATGAATTGCTGCTAGGGGGCAGCAAATACCTTCCACTGCTCTCATCAAACCCTTCCCTCCTAATAACAAAGTAGATTGATCTTATACAAGAAGTGCAATTTCTAGTTGAAAAAAATGGAACATCAAATGGTCAGGAAACAGTCGGCACGGTAATTTTTTTTTTTACTGTGATTTTATTTTAATTATGTCCTGTAAGAAAATTCAGTTTGTAGAAGCAATTTTAATTTTAATTTTCTTCCCTTCCATTTCACTTTTTTTTCCAGAAGATTTAAGGAGACTTAAGGTGCTTGCCAACCCTCACGTTAAGCTGAATGATAGACATTTAGCAGGTCCGCTATCGTCATCGTATTTTATCACCCAGAATCCGTGGTGACAGGAAGTGATAAACCGATAGTTGACTTATCTGTGTTCTCTTTTTTCACGTTTCCCCCCCCCCTCCTCCAGCTGGTGAATAACCATTTGCTTTCAAAATGTCGTCTCTGTGATATCAGGGTCCTATCCGTAGACAGGAAGACAGGATGAGGAACAGGGGGGCTCTGTCGCGTAGTGACAGGCAGGCGGGCAGACAGCCGTCGATGCTCATTGATCCGTGTCTCTCTCTATCTTGCGTCCGAGGAGACGCAGAAATTGTGCAATTTGTACCCAGTGCACCTCCAGTGTTAGTGGATCGATAACGCCAATCCTACAGAGCGTGTTCCTGCCCCCCTTCCTCTGGAATGTAGCTGTAGGAGCAGCGAGTGATCTCAGGTGATTTCATTATTGGCCTGGGCTGGAACATATATTTGCTGTTAGTGTTCATAAACATAGCATTACTGACTGCAAGTGTAGATTGATTCGGAGCTCTCTAGCAACTGGACATGGTTTTAGTGATTGCAGACGTAGTGTTTGTACTATTACTGTACTGTCTTTTGTCCATTTAAGTGGCTGGATATCTTTTGGTAATAATCTTGAGCAAATATTACTGATACCTTTTTTACCTATTACATGCTCCCCACACAAACCTGTATATTTTAAAGACCCCCCTTCCCCCCCATTATGCTTGTAGCTGGCTATGTACTGCAAGGATGCGTGAAATCAATGCAATGCCAGAATAACTGAGCGCCAGACAGGGAAGTGGAACTCATCAACATCAATGGTCTGGGCAGGCCTTTCCTGCTGTGAACGTTTGGGGCGTCAGCGAGGTACTCTCGAGCTGCAACTGACTCCAAACGAACGTGGCCCTAGGTCGATAAACATCAGCTGATGTCCCGCATCAAATGAACATTTGTTTGTGAGGAGTCTTTCTGATTTAGTCAATGGTATTCAGACTTTTTCTTTTCTGGGAATGCAGCAAATGAGCACAAAGATTTTGTCTGCATGTCCAGAATTAGATTATTGATTTGTTTGCATTTGTTTGCACTCTGTTGCAAGTTTCTTATTATGAGGACAAGACAAAGACATGATCTTTGGCCCTTGTTTAGGTTTAAATATTCATCTTAAACTCTGTTTGCTGTGAAATTACGTCAGTTGCTTTAAACTGAATGAGTCGTTGACCTCACAGAAGGTTTAGTAACGTGTCTGTTGTTGGAGTCAGGGACCAAGCCGGATTGTGTTATTGGCTGGATGCGGTTTTGTGTTGAGCCGTCAGTGTGTTTCATTAGCAGGTCGTTACCACACCGGTGCTCTGTCTGCTTGATGCCGTTCCCTCCCTTCTGGTTCCCCGCCACTCTGCCCCTGATCAGGATGCCTGCCAGGCAGATAAATGCCAGCATGTGATGTGACGTGAGGGAGAGCCCCCCCAACTCCTGCGGCCTTGCCCGAAGCACATATCCCTCCATGCCCCCATGGCTCCTGCGGGGTACAATAATGCACTGTGACAGATTCATTAACGTGGCACGTGCTGCCGGCGGTGTGGGCAGGTTGGCTCGGCGACCGCAAACAAACCGAACGTGGCCTCGGTGGCGATCAATTCCACGAGTCAGCAGGGTGCCGCACTAGAGTGAGTACAAGGTCCAGCGATTCTGGATAAAGACTGTGTGCACCTCTAATGAGGCCAGGTTCTCTCACACACACCCATAGGCACTCAAGGCACGGAAACCATCTGAGAGATGTTCTACTGTTCCACAATCAATAATCGCCAGGCGTAAAACCTGGGAAGGTTCACACCTTGTCAGAGTGATATTCACGCCATCCAACCTGGCTGCAACCTCCCTGCCCCACCCTGTTGCTTACTGAACTGTCAGAATTAACACATAATCACTGTTAAAGTGTTAAACATTTTACATTGCAGTTAAACGCTAAACATTTTGCTCATGAGTGAAATTGCTGGGGCCAGTCTGTGATCTCAGCCTGTAATGCTTCCCAGGTGTGAATGTGTGGTAGGTTAGGGTAGTCTCTCCTGGTCAGTGTTCAGCAGTCTCATTAATACACCTATTAACATACCATCACATTTTAGCCTTACATTTTGTCCAAAGCAACGTAGAGGTGAGTCAAATAGTGCTTTGAAAACATACTCATACATGTCATGTCAAGGAAGCAACTTGGCATAAATGCAGCAAGGCTGGGCTTCCAGTGAATTCATTAGTCATTAGTCAGTTTTATTCGTCAATTTCTTCACTTGTACTAGACATACAAAGGAATCGAAATTATGTTTGTCACTGCCCCTTGCGTACATTAGACAGACAAAACAGGACAGAACAAACTACAAGACAGGACAGACAAAACAAGTGTACAGGTCAGAGTGCAAAGTCGGATAGTGGCAGCAGTGCTTTCTAGTACTTGTTCCCAGATACAAGTTAAGCAGTATTGGAGCAGGAGCTACACAATAACTTCTACCAAGAACTTAATAAGACTATTCAAGGGCCAGAAGTGCTACAGTATAAGAACATCCAGTGACAATTGAGGCATTACATGATGGTGGAGAGATGACTGGACGTGGTTTGGCAGCCACTGACTACGAAGAAGAGTTTTTTCAGGCACTGCTAGGCATATGCTGCATTCCATTTGCCCTCGGAACTCTGATTCCGGAGATCTGGGAAATATCTCGGACAACACAGAGGATCCTGAGTTCAGAATCCAAGATGTCTGCGCCCTTTATTAACGGAAAGGAAAGTTGTAGTTTTATCCCATTTAAGCACTACTTCGCATTTGTGGCTCATTAAATCGGTCGAACACACTATACCATCCGACTTATCTGTGGACGTGTTGCTACGGAGTTTTATACGTGAAGCACTATACGCGTAATTTGTTATCAACTGATATTGCTAACAATGGCTACCAATTAACCAGTCTAGAATTGGATTTCATGATTAGTCGGATTCTTTGTCAGATTTAAGGTAGTTTGGGCTAATTGTAAGTGAACAAAGATAAGGGCCGTTTAAACTGAAGTACCTTAGATCCAACAAGTTGTCCGGCTAAGAAAAACATCTTGCTTTTTCATAAGGGTCCATGGTATTGCTACTTCTGTGGCAAATGGAACATATCCAACTCGGTTTTCCCGAGTTTTTAGCGGATGTGATGATATTCCCACACCAGAACCGGGACCGGAATTGGACGGGTGTCTTGAAATGGAAAGGGGTTCCTCTTGATCTCATAGCTGCACCCAGCATGCAGAAATAGGAAAACAGTGATTTCAGCAAAGGTTTGTCATTAACTCAGTTCTACAGCAGATTCCCAGGATACGAGACACCTCCATAACCCTTTACATTTAACTTCTAGCATTTTTATTGATTTGTTTCATAATTACGGACTGAGTTTGATATATGTTCTTTTAGCGGGAGTGTATGAGTTCATGCCCTGTAGAATCCATATGTGTGAAGCTAACTTTGCATAGTTGCCAGTATATGCTGCCATTAAGGTTAAGAGGATCACAAGTCATCTGAAGTGCCCTGTCAGTGAGTCTCAGCTTTGGGCAGAGCCGGAGCTCGCAGTGACAGTGTGACACAAAGGAACAAAAGAACGTGGCTTATTTCAAACAGCGACGCCAGCAGCCGTGGCACAATGACAGTGACTAATATGTCACGCCTGGTAATCCGAATTGGGCTAGAAACACGGCGGCTGCTTTGTCTCGGCAGATTGTGGTGACATTTAAACAAACCCCCGCTGTTCGTCACATCGAAGGAGGTCTAACCTCCATCGTTGTTTATCATAACGCACTCTCTGAGCTGGCTTGACACAGGGGCCGTGCGGAAAGACAAGAGGATCCGACGGGATCGTAAGAACAACCCTTCACCCCTCCCCCCAGAAAAAGTATAGAAATTAAACTTTGTTGGTAGCTGTTGTGTAGCTCTTGCTCCAATACTGCTTATACCTGTACCCAGTGATGTAGGAGAGAGGTTGATATTGGGGGGGGGTATAGCTTAGTAATTAAAATGTAAAATGTAAAAGTCTATTTTTTGGGTGGGACAAAAGAAGCCAAATGAAATATTTCAGGGTACACGTCCCCTCACACCCTCTGGTTCTTACGCTCTTGCTTGTACCTCTCCATTCATTGGAAGCTCAGCATAGTTGCACTTATGCCTAGCCGACTCCTTGACAACACGCACATTCACAAAAGTGTCTGTAATATAAATGTACATGTACAGTAAGTGAATTCAGTGCCTGTGAAATTTCTACAGATAAACAGCTGCGATAAAGTGTTCCTTATCGCTGAGGGCGGTGCTGCACTTTACAGCATAACAGATGCCCTGACTGTGTCCCTCAGCGTCCGTTCAGTGAGCAGACAGACATATATCGCGTATGTGTGCTGGTATACTGACACGGACGGGCTGTTTTTACCTAAGTGTTAAACCCCCCTTCATTTGTCTTTATTATGCATAGACCACTGAAGTGACACTTACCAGTTTTATTAATTGGATAGAAATTCATTGTTCTCCCCACCTCCAGCCCCTTCTAACATCAACTGGAAGACAAACCAAAAAGTGTGAGGGTGTGTGTGTGTGGCCGGGGGGGGGGGGGGCTGGGGGTAGGAATTTCAAAAGGAGTGGAGTAAACAAATTTGAGACCAAATGGGAACCGAAAATTTTGGCTAGGAGGCCAAAAAGG
>JABFDZ020000084.1:17558381-17574369 GCA_019775955.2 Pollimyrus isidori | reverse complement strand
TTAGGGGTGTGGTCCTGGTCAAGACAATCTCCTGAACTCCAAACTGATTGTCAGAATGGGAAAGAAAGGTGATTTAATGTATCAGAATGTTGGCAATTCGTTGAAATGTACATCGGCCTCTCTGATGGAGATGTATGTCTTTGCTCTTGGAAGTACCCATTTGTCCTTGATGTAGAAAGCTGATCTTGCTGCCATGCTCTCCAAGGAGCTTTTGAGCTTGGGCTTGGTTCTCACCCCTGCCCCTAACTCGTTCACCCACCCCCAGCTACCAACTCCCACATGGGATCAGGTCTCAGATATATGGAGGAGAATGTCTGTGTATGTCTGTGTCTTAATCTATCCAAGGGGCCTGTGCAGACTATGAATATATGTTGAACAGCTATAATTGGTGATGGGATTCTAGCAAGAAGTAGGGAAGACCAGCAAGGGGAGAGATTGACATGCATTGTATGTTGGGCCTGTTAACGATGCTTCTGTGGAATCCTGTGCGTATGGAATTTGAAAACTGCACCAAAAGGTGGCGTAGGGTCAATAAGGCACGTAATGTCATTTTTCCAGCATCATTGCCTTTAGTTAACCAGAAGAGATCTGGTGAGAGCTAGTTAGCTTTCGCACTGGTTGTCAGGCTGTACCCGACAAGTTGTGGATAGATGTCCGGAGGTCCACACCAACATGTGGGTAAACGTGTCTGGGTGGAACACATCCCGATGGCGAGCCCCAGTACCACACTGGGGAGTGATGTTACCCATGATGCTCACCCAAGCGTACACATCCAGCCGTGACCTCCGACTCCTTAGCTTCGCTGGGGAGAGGATGACCCCGATTGAGGGACTCTAGACAGCCGTGGAGTTTAATGCATGGAACCTGGAGCTTCTCCTCTTTCCTAGCCTGTGGTTCACCGTATATCTGACAACAGGCATCTTAATAACATGTGAACTGCCCTGGAGGGGGGCAAAGAGGATTTTTAAGGTGCAGTGCAGCAACTCTTTCATGTTCTCGTCTTGGAGCAAATAAGGAGTAGAGAAACAGAAGACAGAGAAATCAAAGAGAGGCCATTAAGCAGCTGAGGTCCATCTTGTGTATGTCTGGACTCACCCTCACTTCCTGTTTGGGGCTTTCATAGTATCCATGCCCCATCCTTCAAAGCATCTCCCCACCTGGGGGTGATCAGTGTGACCACCAGGGCAGCACTAAATCCCGCCTTTCTGCAGCCTGCAGTAGGGGGGATATGCAAACCTGAAAGCTGTGAGCATGACTGAGCCGGAGGGAGGCATTTTCTCTGGAATGAAGTTTTAATGCAGTTTCATAAACATGTATTGTGTACTGACGAATAATCACTTTTCTGTATTTTGCATTCATGCTTATATACAGTATTAGATGGCAGAGGAGATACCATGATCAGGAAGGTGGTTCACCGAGGGTGGGGCTCTTCCATTGCAGTGAGGCTGTACAGACCCCCGCGAATCTCAACTGCATCATTTCTGGCAGTGGGGAACTGTGTTCATGCTCTCCCCTGACTTTATTTTTTTGGAGGCAGCGTGTGCCTCAGCAGGCTAAGTCTCTGTTCCTGTGATTAGATGGTTGCCGGTTCTGGCCCAGTTTCAGCAGAATATCACGTCTGTGGGTTTTTGGGTAAGGTCCTTAACCCCCAGCTCCATGGGAGCCTCTGCAGGTAGCTGCCCTTCAGTGCCAAGCTACCTCTCACCTATATATGTATCTGTGTGTCATTATTATTATTGTTATATATACAGCATAGAAAGGACACTTTGGGATTCAGAGGTTTATTGTTATTTCTACACATTGACACACTGTACAATGTAATGGAACAAAATGTGTCTTGGTGTGCAGTACAAACAATAAAATAAATTTAAGTTAAAAGAATGGAATAGTAAAGATACTTAAATAATACAGTAAGTATAATATATGCTGTAAATAGAAGGTGACAGTGGACTCTGAGTGCAATGACGTGCTCAATGTGGAAGGTGTGCATAATACCCGGTAGGTATGTTGTGTGATGGGTTTATCTGCACATAGTGGCGATGTTCGTGTTCATGTTGGGGGGGTGTGGGGTCAGACAGGCAGAGTTTGTCAGTCTGACACCATCAGGGAAGAAGCTGTTCTTCACCGTAGAAATTTTAGCCTTGATGCTGCATAGCCTTCCGCCGGATGGTGGGGGGGCAAGCAGAGCATTGGGGGGAGGCTCATCATGCAGGAGGCCTAACGCTGAGCCTAACCTTCCCACCAAACAGTAGGGGACAAGCAGAGCATTGGGGGGGGGAGGCTCATCATGCAGAGTGCTCCTATGGTAGGCCTTCTTCCTGCATCTGCTGACACTATAATGGAAAAGCAGGGAGTAAGTTGTGGAATTGGAGATTGTATAGGAATGTATTTCAAATACATACTAGAAAGCCAGAGAAGAATTATGATGTTATCACTCTCTACCCAGCCTGATATCCTCTGCCTTCTCAATCACCCTGTACTGGATAAGCGGTTAGAAGAAGAAGTGATGAATATCATCTCTGAACCCCCTTTTTGCCATCATGGCACAGTCCCATGTTGACTCTGTCCAATCAAGTGAGCACCTCTAGTTTCCTCTGCGAACTCTCTTGAAGGAGTGTTCTGGTTTGATTCCAAAGGAAAGGGACTGAAAGACCTGCACTACCAGATACTTTTTGTACCTTCCGATCTCAGCTCATCCAGGGAGGGGGACACAAGTGGCCAATGGGTCGTCTCACATGTGCACAAAAGTGCAGAGCAAAACCAGCGTGGCTCAGCCGATGGGAGGCTCGCCGCCGCCCCCGCCAAATGCCACTCAGGCGTATGACTAATGGAGTTTTGATCAAGCTCATACATCCGCCCCAAAGTTTAATTTTGTCCCCCTACAAACGGGAAAATCAGGAGCTGTCAGGACGGAGCTCGTGTGGATATATGCAAATAAGAATTCAGCGGCGGCGCTAAATTGAAATGTATTGTTGGAGGGGAACATTTGACACCTGGGGAAGGGCAGCCTAGTGCCTCAGAAGCTGCAAGGCATGCTGGGAGGCGCCACCTCTCCTTCTTTGCTGGGGAACGTGGTGACAGGGAGCCGCTCCTCTTAATCCTGCCAAAAGACAGGCTGCCGGGAATTCAAACCACAGGGAAAAGGAGCGGGAGAGTTCTCTGGAAAAAAAAGAGCTAAACAATCGGTGTAAAATAGCCCAGTGAGGCGGTGATGGCTCAGGCAGGGTTGTTTCATGCTAATATGGCCGCAGCTTTATGAGTCGTATTGCTGGACGTCAAAGAGATACCTGGGTTTTGGTTGGACTCGATGGCTGGGAACTGTTCAGTCACCCTTCTTGTTATGCATTGATGTATTCAGACTTAAACTAAGGCATCAAAACTTATACAAAAACATTGCATCATGGTCTACGGGGGATTGGCAGCACACTGACATCTCTTATTTCTGAGACTTTTTTTTTTTTGATACATTTTAATCCTACAGGTGTCAGCTATGATTTGGGTAGTGGGATGGTTTCTCCTGCATGCAAAGGATCTCCCAGGGTAAGATGCAGCCTGCAGATTCCCGCTCTTCAGCCAGCGTGAGAGTGCCGGGATTTTATTTAGTTGCAGTGTGTTCCTTCCAGACGCTGCTGGAGACACTCGCGTCGACACACCTTCCAGAGATACATCTGAGAAAAAGTAGGTGTCCAGAAATGTCCCCCTTCTTACTTAGTCTTCCGCCATCACAGAGCTGCCTGTCTTGGGGTCGACCCTTAGAAGGTTTTTCTCCGTACTAAAATGTGTAGGACTGTTATGCTGATATAACGACTGGGTTCCTCCTTCAGAAGGACTCTTCTGAAAGGATGCAGGGTTGTCTGGTTGTTGGGCACCCTGCTAAAAGTGCTGTATCAGGATCTCGCTGATTGCCAGGAAATATGAGCTTGGAAACCCTAGATGTGAAGGAAACCAACATTGGCAAATGATATGATATGGTGTTCTGGGAAACTAAGAAACCTGCTCTCATTGGTCCCCATGCTATTTAAGGAAAAATAGTTTGTGGGATTGCTTTATGTGTGAAACAGCCTGTTGGCATGTCATGGCCAGATGAAAACTTACTCTTTCTAGCTCAGTGTGAAATAAGCATCTCCTGGAATATTCTGGATTGGAACCATACAGAGGGGTATCTGGAAATCAGTAGAAGTAGCATGGTGCTCTTGCAATCCGCTTGTTCAATATTTTGATTGTTATAGTTTCCTTTGCATGTCTGAAGCTTGTCACAAGGAAGAAGATTATCATAAACATTCTGAAGTAGCACAGTGACATTCAATAAACAAGCGTTGTCAAAAAGATATTTAAAAAATAATTAGCTCATTTTTCAGCTAGGCTTGCCACTGCAAACAAGCAAGCCCATCGGCTGAGCTGCAATCCTAAATTGAGTAAAAATGGCCTGTGTCCATCAGCTCCATCCTCTGTGATACCAGCACAGGACTGAAATCTATCTATTAAAGATAGATCTGAGATGGCTTCCTGAAGAGTTATTCTTCTGGTTGATGTTTCTCCGAGATTCCTCTTAACTTAATGGGGAAGGGGGATCCGTTAATGATGGACTAGCATTGGATCAGCAGTGGTGTGGATTAACCCCAGTTTTATGGACTCTAATGGCTAAGTGGTAATGGAAATGGCATTAGGTCATATTTACACCTTTTTCAGGGCCTTGTGGCACTTTTCTTCCACTTTTACACCTTTATACTGTGTGGCACACATTTTCACGGTTCAGTAGGAGGAATTTTTAAACATGCATTTTAAAGTCAGGCTTGTGGAGACTCATGCATGGTTTGGAACATTTCTGCAGCACAGCCCCCAGAGAGGTCATGTCAGTCATCGTCAGGATGAGGAAGAACCCCCACCCTCCTCGCATAAAGGAAGCAATGGGGCAACTTGAACAAAGCTGTGTACAGTTAACTTTGGATCTGTGAGCCACATGTGTTCCTTTTGAGCTTTGATTTGGGGTGGGGCAGGTGAAATAGTTTGATGGATGGATGGATGGATGGATGGATAGATGGATGGATGGATGATGGTATTCTGAATTCATTTTCTTAGCTTGACTGCAGTCTAGCTGTTTCCTGTTCCCTAAGGGTGCTGGGGAGAGGGGGTGGGGGGCAGGTTATATTAGGTGGAGGAGAGGTGGAGTGGTTGGAGGCCGAAGGGTAGTTCATGGCTCCAGTGAACACACAGCCCTCTGAACCTTCTGGCTCTGCGATTCATTCACCTGCAGAGTTGACACCACCCACAGTAGATTATTTTCAAAGTGCCTCCTATAAGATAGCACTAAGGAAAGTATTTTTTTCTTTTATGAGTTTTGCTTATAGCTCCCATAAAAAACTAAATGTTTTACTGCCTAAAACCCAAATGTCCAACTTGTTAGACTGGGTGCTCCTAAGTGCGAGACGCGCAGTACATAAAAAGGACTAAGCGTTCTCTCTGTGCTAAGAATGCTTTTATTAATGGGAATAGTAATGAGGACATTGTCATAAGAACATTGTTCATGTTGAACAGGAATCGATCAACCCCCATTCATTCCTCTGCCTTCTCTCTCATGTTTATTTGAATCACTTGTATTTATCTAATATAATTTCGGAGCATTCTTCTGAAGGAAACAAGACTCCGTGACACTCATATATATTTCATGAGTGTTCATGTATAAGCAGACAGTGTTTCTTGCACTGGGTTGGCAGCACACATCGTTACATCATGTCGTGTGAGTTTGCCTGGTTTCACTGAAATGGTTCATATCGCTATTATAGCAGAAGACACAGAGGGCCTCACGCAACCCCTTGAATCTTCACAGAATCAGCACAGCCTGCCTGTAAAAATTACTTAAAGACTTCTCATAAAGTGAATTCAGGCTTCTTCTCTTCATTAGCAATATGGAACGTTACTGTTTGGAGATGAGTGATAGGAGGGGGGGTGTGGTGCAGGTGTGGAGTGTCCCAAGGGAGTCTGAATGCAGAGTATCTCTCTCACACACCCCAGGCTGTTGTCTGATGTGCCTGCTGATATTGCTCTGAAAATAAATGAAAATATAGGAATAGCAGTATTTTATATATTCCCCTAATAGCCATGTGGTAGGTTTATGATGTGTGCTGATACTGTATCTCTCATTATGGCATCAATTTCACAGCAGTAATTAAGATATGTTCTGATATCTCTCATTATGATATCCTCCCTACAGCAGTAATTAAGACGTGCACTGATATCTTTCATTATGATATCCCTCCCACAGCAGTAATTAAGACATGTACTGATATCTTTCATTATGATATCCCTCCCACAGCAGTAATTAAGATGTGTGCTGATATCTCTCATTATGATATTACTCTCACAGCAGTAATTCACACTGCAGGAACTTCTTTCAAGAACCAGCACCTTTTCTTGAACCAGACACTTCTTACGTTCACACTGCAGGAACTCTTGAAGGAACTACCGAACTCTTTCTTAGCACCTGCTCTTGATGAGGTACTTTTTTCCTCACACAGACCACTGTGGGGGAGCTTACAGCGAGAACTTGCTGATTGGTTGTCCACAAGACCTGATGGAATTGTTATTGTACTTGAGTTGCATTTACTTACATTTCTGCATCTGATTTAGATCGATAACCAGTATACGTTTGTCTAATATTGCCAGTGCAGTGAAACTTGCCAGCATTTATTAGCGATTGCATAATTTTTTATTATATGAAACCAAAAGATTGATCTACCAGCCAGATTTAATAATGAAATATAAATAAGTCCTGGGTTATATGAATAAAATAGATATAATAGGCTGTGTCCCATTTCGATCACGATTGCTCCCCCTCCCCCCGATAACTAAAGAATAACGTAACAAAACAACTTGTTCAGCCTCAGTTGTTTTGGGGTAGCGGTGTAGTTTTGAATTAAGTGTGAAGTTTAACCTGCAAGCTTTTTGTCTATCCCGTGCTTATTTAGCATAAAGTGAATGAAGTGATCCCACCAGCCCAGATGCTTAAACCCAGATCCCAGCAGCTCCTTCTAGGGACTCAGCTGTGTAACAGCATGACCTGGAGCAGCAGCACGTAGGTGAATCTCCACTGACCGTCATGCCTGAGCATGTTGACCACAGTCAGATAAACTGTTGGAGATGAGGCTGTTTGCTTGTGGCATCGAACTGTGGGCAGTTTCAGAATTTGACAGGAGGTGGGGTTGGACTCCACTGAGGTACAATTACTTTACCCATCTAATGAAAGTCCGATTAGGCTTGAAGGCAATCAGTTAGCTTTCATTCTTGGATGTGGGGCTCTGTTTCTCTGCCTTCCATATTCTGCCTTCTGATTCACTATCATTGGCCGTCAGACATGTCAGCCGATCCAGCCTAAGGGTGAAGGACAACATTATCCGCTCCACTGTTCCACTGTCACGGTCCAGTGAGGAGTGCGTCGCCTCAACTAAATTCAGGGACCCTTAAAGGAAGGTGGAGGATTCTACACGCCGTCTTATTGACACGTCTCCATCTCACGCTCTCTGCCCAGTGCGTTTATCGGCCTCCTGCCCGACTGGCTTCCTCACGTCTGACGCCTTATTTTCCACGCCACAGTGAGCCGTCTTTCTGCACCAGCGAGCAACAATCGACCAACAGCCTCTCTTTCTCTCACCCGCAAACCCATACATTGTGGGGACCACATGGCGAAAAATCTGTTACTTTTTAGCTTGTGGGGACTTGTAATCCTAAAATTGATAAAAATCTGTGAATACAATAAAAAAATTAAAATTGTCAAAAGTCTTTTATTTTGTTTGGTTACTTATTGTTAGGGTTAGGTTGAGGTAAGGGATAGGGTTAGCATAGTTAGAATTAGTGTTATGCCTAGAAATTAATGGAGAGTCCCCACAATGATATGATATATGAACTGCCTGTATGTGCGTTGGTCTGTGTGCCTGTGGCAAACTGGCCAATCAATACCAGTCAAACCGAGACGCTTTAAACCACAACAACAGATACATCAGCAGAGATTTGAAAGCAGGTCAACAGATGTAACAGAAAACCAGCAAATCTAATCACTAAATTCTAAAAATTCTAAATTCAATCGACCAGCAAATAAACAGAACAATTAAGCAACAATGCTGCTGTCTATGAGCTAATTGCCTCTTAACATTATGTTAGTAAGTATTATTACTCCACAGGCGTAAATATTACCCAGTGACTGCACAAACTTTTTGCAGGGGAGATTCCCGAACGGGGGGCATGGCAAACTGGCCACCGGTACTTTGGACTTTTTGACAGGTGGGGGGAGCCCCGCTTTGGGGGATTTTGTGTTGCCGTCGACATCGAAAAAGGTCACTTGGGACATCTGCTGCTCTATAGAATGTGGAAGGGTAACATTACCATGCTTTAGATGAAACTCAAAGGGACAGAGAGTGCAACAGTGCACATGTTATATTTATATAAGGTGAAAGGAAATGTCTTAAAGGCACAATGTTCTTTTTTCTTTGCTCATTGCATATACTGCTACATTAGTCATTAAATCTTTTGTCACGTCATGTTATCCCACTGAATAAAACCAATCACAACGCAACCAACCGATGGACGGACCACGTTTGATTTTATTAGTAATTACTCTAGAAAATCTCAAATGCCCCCACACATGGTTCCATGTACCTGCTCTGTTTGATCCTGAAGTCTGTTGACCTCCCACCCCTTGCCATTTGGAAACTCAGATCCCGAAAACCATATCTCCTTTTTCCTTGTCTTGATTCATTTCGCAGTTTCCTACAACATTCTACATTTGCATTTGGGAATACAGGGTGTAGCCAGGAATATGTAACATATAACTTCCATTTCATCTCCTCTTTGGGCACTAGGGAGGTCTTTGGATAACGTGGGCCCTTTGCCCATGGCCTCCCCACCAAGAATCTCCACCAACTTCACTGTCTAATTTCACAGGTATAAGTGGCCAGGAATTACTAAAGTTCCACGTCGAGACGGCCCAGGAACTAGGTTCCTAAATTTCAGTGGGAAAGTGAGTTTAAGGAGTTATTATCTAAGAGTTTATCTACAAGCGCAGACTGTCACCTTTGAATGCAAGATTCTTAATGCATAACTTTGTTCTACTCCGCAGAGTTTCCAAAGTGCATTGGACAAGCGTAGGATTCTGATGCCCTTTTGCTGAAGTTGATTCCTTCTCTGAAGGTTGAACGTCAAATTCCCTGTGAATATTTCAGTGCAATATTAGGGTGGACAAAACTAGCCAGCCAGCATCTTTAGTGAGGGTCATATCTAGGCCAACAGAAAACATCACCTGCATGAGACTGGTGGCAGAACTGCTGAAATTGAACCCTTCTCAGCATTCAATACCAATCTGGGAAAAGATTATGTAGGACGATGACGTTGTGATGTTCATGAAATGTCAGAAAAGGTCCTTGAATGAAAACCAATGCCTGGAATATCAGTTGATCAACAGGTGACATAATGACTAAAATGTTTTACTGTAACTATCTGTAGGTGTAGAGGAGTCATATTATGCAAGTCAGCTGACTCAGTGGAGAGTAGCAAACTTAGCATGTTCCTGAAATATCAGACAAGTTTCTTGAATGAAAACAAGTGTCTGTAATGTCAGATTTTAACAACAGGAGTCATAATTGCTAAGGACCCTTTTATTGCAACTGTTTGTACATGAGAACTGTCATCCTATATGAAGCTGAACAAATCTGTGCAATGGATAGATCTCAATAAGCTCTGCCTATTAATGCTTCTGAGATAGCAAGTAACATGCACAATCGAGCCTGTGCACCCAACTCAACACTTCACCAAACCTTTTACTGAAATTCTACATGCTACCTGCCAATTATACTCTTCATCCATCCATCCATTCATTTTCAATAGTTGCTTATCCAGTGTGGGGTTGTGGTAAATCTGGAATCTATCCCAGGATGCTCAGGCTACAAAGGACACTCTCTTTATGGAAACATGCTCGCACACAAAAATGGCAAGTCGGAGACATCAGTCCACCTACAGGACAGCCAGAGTACCATAGAGGGAACCATCACAAACACAGGGAGAACATGCAAGCTTCATACCGGACTGCTGTGATTTTTTACTCTGTTGTACCTTTAAGTGGAGTTGACATGACAAGAGAAGTATCACTTGTTTACTTGGATCTTACAGAAGAAGCAGCTGCTTTGAGACTCTACCAGCAATGTTTGTCCAATGATCTGAACCCAAAACTCCCCTCCGAACACCACCTAGGTCCCTGATCACAGCAGCTCAGCTTGCCTGAGAGAAACGGAGGTGAGGGGAGACATGGCGGAGACGAGGTGCAGCGCGGCAGTGCGAGGGCACCGCGAGCGACCTCCTGCAGCGCGCTGCTCCATCGCTTCCGTACTCCAAACCTGAGATGGCGACTTCGAGCAGAGAAGCGAGCGACGAGGGAAAAACAAGAATGCCGACAACAAAAGCACTGCTTGAAGTGTCTGGGTGTTTGTGGGGGGGTGTTTTCGACATAAGAGAGAAACTCACGGCTCTTCTCGTACTGCCTGAGGCCCAGGTGCATATTGGGAACGCTGCTGTTCACCTCCTTCCCGGGCTGATAGCGTTGACTTCGGCATCTAATTAACAATGATCTCTAAAATGAAATATGAGGCAACCATGTTTCTTAGGGCCTTCTTAACACCTGCGCCATTGACACACTGGTACGAATCACCTTTTTTGTTCTTGTATTTCTTTATTTATTTTTTGCTTTGTTTTGATGTAAATTATAAGGTATATTAGCATTCAGTGAACTAGCAGCACTAGCAGAAGGTACAACTACAGATCAGTCATAGACTCATCTGTAACACATATTTCTACCTTATGTAAGTGTAGCATGCTTGGGGGGTTGGGGGCAGCTTGGCCATCCAGCTGGCCTTGAAACCCCAGAAGTTCTCTTTCATCTCTTATAACAGCCACAGGAGTTTTTCTCTCCGCTCCTACGCCTGGCTTATTCCCACTCCGATCTGTACCATTGTATAACATTAGCTGCTGTAACCTTTGTCTGCTGAGTGCTTTGGGGGTGTCTGCGCAAGTAAGGGCGCTATATAAAAATAAATCGACTTGATAAAAATGCCGCAGCGGCACCGTAGAGCCCGGAAACCGTTCGCTGTGAGATTTGTCCGCCGCATTTCGCCGTGGGACTTTAGAACCAGCCAGGAAATTTTTCTCTTGACCCGACCTCAGTCCAACAACTACAGGCCAAATAGGGAATGAATCCCAGGCCGGTCCATCGGAACCTATGGTGGCTGATTGAGAAAGTCACCTTTCCAGCATCAGTTGAAGAAAGCCATGATCTCTCAGTGATGACCCTGTCTATTGTAAAAAAAAATAAGAAACGAAAAAAGTAATTTTTGTGCTATTTATCTGTTAAAATGAAAACATGCCCCACAGTGGTTAGATTGAGCCAAGCTTTCAGCCTTGTGTGTCTCGACACTTTTATTTACAGGTACAGCTTAACAGCTGCCCCTTGACCCATTTGTACAGCTCTGTACAGCAGTCCCACCACATCCGCAGGTGATACATTCCAAGACCTACCGGATAACAGCAAACTATTTGTGAACCCCATATGTAAAGTGCACGCTTATGGCACAGCTTAATTGATAATTTATGCACAGTCAGACATTACCAATATTAAATACAATAATAATGAAATACATTGTACATTATCATACAGTGCCGTACTCTCTCTCCCTTGAATAAAAGGGATTCTGACACTTTAGCCTTATTCTCAAGAGGCAATACAGCAATGAAAAAAGTATGTTTCGAGGGATGACAGAGCAAGGCTTTCTATACATTTCCGTAACATGGACACTGCAATAACGTGGCAATGAATGTGATCGGTGAGAATGCTAGCGGCAGACTAGATGAGGCCTCTGCTGGGAAAGGTGGATCTGGAGAGAAGCGGAGAAGAGTCATGAAATGGCTGGCCGATTTCACCATGTTACGTCCTGTGCTTGCTTGGTGCACGGTTTGAAACTTATGAACCATTTATTTCTTTGTTTTTTTTTTTTTTGGGGGGAACCGTAGATATGGGAATTCTACTGTATTTTTATTACCCAAACCTCAGCTCATCTTGTTCCAAGACATCCTTCAGGAGGTGAACCAGGTTACACTCTGTTGTTAAACAGTAAGCTTCCTGTCTTCCTTCCTGAAAGCAGGAGTCAGAGATGTATGTCTGCTGTGAATAATTACATGGTTTCCTTTTTTCCAGTCATTTCAGATTTGTAACATCATTTACTATTTTTCCCCTGACTCATTCCACGGTAATAACAAAGTATGTGCAGGTGATGGACTTTCTTTTCTTTTCAGACTGGTGCTCATTGGTACTGCAGAGAAGAGCCATCCCAAACACTGGTTGCCATAGCAATGGGGGGGGTTCAGATGGTGAACAGAAACCACACCTGAAGATGCATAGCGTTTAGATACCCATTTGAAGTTGAGACTGGCCAGGTCAGAAGCTTCACACCAGACAGATATTCATTCTGAACGGATGTCAGTGAGATGTCCAATCTAGCAACGCCGCATCCATGACAACACTCAAGTAATCCAAGGCACATTATTTGGGCTAGACCGTGACGGGGGGGGGGGGTGTAGGGGGGGTTCTCCCAGAATGCCCCCAGCTTCGGGGAGTGCCCCCCAGTGGGCTCTGTGTCGTGTTTTTGAATGCCGGCCCCTCCCAAGGAAGGATTTTTATGGCATAGCTGCCCATTTGAACCGTCAAATCTCACCATGGCATGTTATAATGTCTCACCCACACACGTCTGAACAGGAAGTGTGTCTCTTCCCCCTAAAATCACCACCGCCTCCCGTCTGAGGGGGCAGCGCATGATCAGCCCTTGCAGCCAATCGCGGGTCGCGGTTACTCTGGTCCCAGAGTCGGGTCCCTGTGGGGGTGGGAGGAAAGTGCTCGATGTGGCCTGGCATTGTAGCTCCTGAAAGCGGCAGCTGGCCCTGCCGCTGCGCTCACGCATTATAAGTGCGGGACAAAGGCAGGCAGGCAGGGCGGGCAACTTCAAAGCAGGCGTCTGACATTCAGGGCACTCTATCTTCAAAGCGGCGCTCGCGTCTCTGTTCCTCTTCGGCTATAATTAATTTTTTTATACAGAGGATTATAGCTGGATTAAAACAGCTTCGCAGCTCCTCGCAGTTTCATTAGACAATAAAAAAGATGCACATTTTGCTTCTTTTAACTCTTTATTCCGACGCACCATCGACACGCTTCAGATGTCTCATCTGAGGCCGAGACAAAAGGGTCCGTGCGTCGGTGCAGCCCGGCTGAATATTTATAGGCGCCGTGCCGTGTAAATAAAACCCACGGCCCAGTCAGGCCGCTCTGCTCTGATTGAGTTTCAAGCGATTTGACCTCATAAATATGGAGGAGTCCCTCTGGGCACCACTTACAGAATGTCACTCGCGGCGTGACGGCCGGGCCGGGCCGGGCTGGCCCATCTCAGTAGCGGGTCCTCCGCACAGAGCACCAGAAGCGGATTTCGCCCGCACTGGCCGGTTTGGGGCTGCGTTCTGATTGGCCTCCTTATTTTTGTCTTGTCTTAGAGAAGTCCATTCAGGACAGTTTGCATTCTTCAATTTTCACCCTGATCCACCCATATGAAGTTCACTATTTTTAAAAACAGTTGTTTTCTATTAGGTGGCACAGTGCCCAACATCCCTGGAGACCTGGGTTTGAGTCTCTGCTTGCGTGGAGTTTGCGTGTTCTCCCGTGTTGTCGTGGGGTTCAAAAACATGCTGAGGCGATCAGAGTTGCCAACTTGTCAGTGGGTGTGATTTTGCGTGTGAATGGTGTGTGAGCCCTGCGATTGGTTGGCGCCCCATCCTGTGTTATTCCCTGCTTTTACTCATAGCTTCCAGAATAGACTCTGGACCCCCGTGCAGCCCTGAATAGGACAAACTGGTATGAAAAATGGATGGAATGGATGACTGGATATTTTCTATAGCTAAAGGCTTTGTTTCATTCCCAGGACTCCAACATGTCACCTTTTGGTTTCAGAATCAAAGTCTTTACCTGTGGCGCCCCCTGCTGACTGTGTTCCTCACCACTTTCACGTGTCATAGTCTAGCGTCAACCTTACAGGTGCCAGTCGTGTCACTGGCATATTCCGCCCCGTCCCCGTTGCTGTTAAAAAGTCGCACTCACTGGGCTGGCCTCATTCACATGCGAGGGGTGAGACTCTCAGTGCGGGGATGACGGCTGCTTGTTTTATTATTCATCAGTCTGCCGGCGATGTCATTGCATTGCGCCAGTTGGAGTCAGGGGCGGACAGAGCGAGGAGTCCTCACTGTGGGCCGTGACTAGTGGTGGTGTTGCTTAGCAAAAGATTGCATTCGAAGTGATTTTCTCGGCCATCGCTGTGTGTCCACGTCGCAGGATGGCTTTAAGGGCTGTTATCTGCCTGGAGATAAGGAACATACCTCCTGGTGGAGAGACGAGTTTCCTAACCACTGCAACACCTAATGTCTGGCCCGCAGAAATGTACAGTAGGGACCTTCTACGATGTAGTCTGTATCTACTGTAAAAAGCCTGGTTTTAAGAGGGGAGGGTGTCACAGAGAGAGGTAGCTGATTTGTAGACAGCACAGGTCTGGCTTCAACTGCTGTGGGGTTCTAGGGAGAAAGCTGGTTAACCCTTAGCATCATAGACAAGGAGGAAGGAGAGGCATGGAGTGCGGGGATGGGGGTCGTCAACACGATAAACAGCCATTACTTGATTCAGTGTGTAATGACAGTCGGAAGTATCTCGTTTGTAGGAGAACACATCCCACGAGTATGAATCCAGCGTTTGTGACAGTCATGTCATAACATCATTCTCTGTCTAATCGGCAGGGCCATATCCAGATATAGGAAAATCAGGCAGCTGCCGAGGGCAATAAGTCAGTCCGTAAAATTTATTTCCTGCTAGATATTATATGGTCAAGTGTATGTGGCGTTATTACGAAGTGGAAGTATTTTGGAGCAACAGAATTTCAGCTACGAAGACGCAGACCATGTAAAGGAACAGAGGGGGGAAGCAAATATGTGATTAGCCAATCAAATGTCAGCAGCGCAATGTATAAAATCAGGCAGATACAGATCTGGAGCTACAGATAATGTTCATATCAAACATCATAAAGGGGAAGAAAGGTGACTGAAGTGACTTTGATGGTGGCATTGTTGATGATACCAGATGGGCTGGTATGACTATCAAACCTGCTTTTCACACACAACCATCTCTAGGGACAGAGAATGGGCCTAAAAAGAAAGAACGTCCAGTGAGCAGCGGTGCTCTGGGTGAAAGTGGCAGAGGACAGAGAAGAAGGTCCTGATTGGCAGGATGGCAACAGTTTCTCCAATAACCACTTATAAGGTGGTACACGAAGATCATCTCTGAACGCACCACACATTGAGGCTTGAAGCAGATGGGCTACTGCAGCAGAAGACCACATCTCATGCCACACCTGACAGCTACAGTAAGAACAGGAAAGTAAGGTTGCAATGGGCACAAGCTCACCAAAATTGGACAATGGAATAGCGTTGCCTGGTCGGAAGAGTCTTGATTTCTGATATTCAGATGTTAGGGTCAATAACTTGCTGTAAACAAAATGAACGCACGGCTCCTATGTGGTATCATCATTTCAGGCTGGTGGTGGTTGTGTAATGGTTTGGGGGATATTTCCTTTTGCACACCTTAGGCCCCATACCACCAACTGAGCACCATGTATATGCCATAGCCTATCTGAGCATCATATATACACCATAGCCTATCTGAGCACCATGTATATGCCATAGCCTATCTGAGCATCATATATACACCATAGCCTATCTGAGCATCATATATACACCATAGGCTATCTGAGCATCATATATACACCATAGCCTATCTGAGCATCATGTATACACCATAGCCTATCTGAGCATCATATATACACCATAGCCTATCTGAGCATCATATATACACCATAGGCTATCTGAGCAT
>JABFDZ020000084.1:17519344-17553331 GCA_019775955.2 Pollimyrus isidori | reverse complement strand
GTCTCATATCTTACAGACTGCTGTTCCTTGGCCCAGTCTGTCTCATATCTTACAGACTGCTGTTCCTTGGCCCAGTCTGTCTCATATCTTACAGACTGCTGTTCCTTGGCCCAGTCCACTCTGCTACAGGCCTCTGACCCCTGAGCAGTAAATCCAGGCCCAGCATCACCTCTTACCGTGATTATTGTTATTATTATTATTAATGATAATAATAATAATAATGCTGATAATAATAAGGATAACTATCCTCTTAGATTAAATTCAGCTTCCAAATGTTACAGACAGGCATAGTGATCGATGGAAAACACAATGGGACATTATTAAATTAAAAAAACACACATGAAAGCAAAAGTATCACGTGGGGTAAATGACAAAAACAAAGACCAGAAGCAACACAGGAATAAACATAACAGACTAGCAGTAAACATGGCTGCAAACACACAATGACCAGTTAAGGAACAGAACAGAAAGAGGGCAGGCACTTAAATACACAGATGACGAGGACTACATGAAGGGCAAGTGCAAACTAAACCAATACAATTAACCAAACTCACGACACAGATGAGGGCTATAACCAATACTTAGGGGTTCAAACACTAGGTAAAACCAGATTAACAAAACTTGCAATACTGGGGCACAAGCAGGAATTAAACAAAGGTACAAAACAAGGAATCACACCAAAATACATGAGTACACAACAGGAATAATATAAGAACCAAAAATAAGAAAAACAGACAAACATGCTGACAAAAGGGGAGTATATACAACAACTTAGCCCATTAAGCCACACGGCGGGCTTGGGAACCGGGAAACACTAGGAGCTAAGGACACAGGATGGCCAGCAACAACTACTGGCCAAAGAGGGAACAGACATACGGAAGGGGCAGGACAGGGATTGACTGACACGAAGCCCTTGCTGTGATGATGTTAGATGCCATCCTTCAACCTTCGGAGAGCCAACCCTCATATCATTAGTGTAGGGCTGTTATCTTGCCATGAGGTATTAAGCAGTAATGCCCCCCACCCCCAGAATCAGTGAACGAACACGGTGTTAACATTTCTTATGTCAGCCGGTAAAAAGCAGATTCAGCTGATTCGAGAGCCAGTGAGCTTGCTACTTTTATTCCGTATGAGAATCCTGGGAAATTGACATTGCATATTTTTTATTTTTAAGTAGTGGGCATATATTATGCTTAAAATGTATATAATAGATATGTATTTCCTACATAGAGAAAAAAAATACTGTTATAATTCTGGAAAATAATAAATATTCATGGATATTAAGTATTATACTCCAGTATACAATAATCAGTAACATTGTTACACCAGCTAAATTGCTAAAATATATGACGGTATCTGTTCTCCTGGTACCGACATGGTAGAATGATCCCAGAACCTCCAAGTCACCTGCTGGCCAGGCCAATCGGGCCAAATGTTGATGGTTTTGTAATATCCAGGCTTTCTCCACCAGCTATAAAGAAAAGGCTGGCTGTGGGCTACTCTTATTGGACAATGGCCTCTTCGGTGACATGAGGCCATGCATTTATTATTAGCTAGTGTCTATGTGAAATGGCATTGATTGAGCGATGCAAATTAGAGCGAATTAATCGCAGGCTTTTCTCTGCCTGATGAGCGTCAGCAAGCTTGCATGATGCATTTGAAGATGCACCCTTGGCTTGGTCAAGGCCGTTCCAGGAGATCCATGGCGACAGTCACCTGGTATCCAGCGATGGCAGCAGGGTCCTGGCTGCCCACCTCCCCAGCTCTATCACGTCCCTCCTGCATCTGTCCACCAGTGGTTCTGAGTGACAGCGCGTAACATTCTGACTGGCAGCTGGAACAAATCCCTGTAATGAGGTCACCTTGGACTTGCATCCCAGTTGGGTCGCACCCCCCTCCCCCCCCCACACACAACCCCACCACAGAGAGTTAAAACGCTTATCCAGACAGGAGGTCATGGGTGAAATTGCCATGTCACATGTGATATCTTCTGTACTTAAAGCCTCGCCTCTCGTCTTGGGAATCAAAAGATATTTCCAATGATTTTCTTCATCAAACACAGGCATTTAGTTGATATTTGCATAGAACCCATCTGTTGGTTATGAAGCCTTACATGTTCTTATCCAGAAAAGGAAAATAACCTTGGTACCTTTCCTGTTAAACACCTCAATTTCAAACCACATTTCTGTGATTGTAGCTTGATTCAGAGCAGGGAATCACTGAGCTGGAGTCAAAGCAGGCCTTCACCAGAACCACACCCTACTCTTGAATGAGCCCCCTAACCAAAAAGTAATTTCTGTAGGAATTTAATGTGAGAACATTGTCATACGTTGACAGTGACACTAGCCCTACAGAGAAATATCTTATACATCCTTTGTAGACTGCTATTCATGTCCATGCTCTGTGTGTAAGGCTTACTTTGAATATTAATTCAGTTCAATTCAGTTTAATTTTATATAGCAGCTTTCACAAAAGTCGGCCCATAGCTCTTTCCATGGGTGTGTTGTGATACATTCTTGCATCATGTACACAGTATAATTCAAAAACAGGGAAAAGGGAAGACAAAGAAAGTACAAAGCGGTGTTGTACCCAAGGGTCATGTGAACGCCGAAGTTGAGCGAAGTCCCCTTGTCAGTGGTAGACAAGATGGACAAGCTAGCAAACTCATTCATTAGTAAATGGTTGGGACTGCCAAGATGCTTGTCGGAGGTAGGCCTCTTTGGCAGGAACATACTGCAACTGCCACTGAAATCCATCTGTCTTGGATACAAACAGGAAAAGGCTCGGATGGTGTTGGAGTTGAGGGAGTCTACTGACCAGCTGGTAAGAGCAGCTGACTCCCAAGTAGGAACAGAGAGGAAGTGGAAAGCCCAAAAAGAGGTTGATAAAGCAATCAGCAGACAGAAACATCAAGAGATGCTGGGAAGAGTTCAGTAGGGCCGAGCAGGCCTTGGGAGGAGCGACCCCCCTCTATTTTGGTTAAAGGCCTCCAAAGAAGAACAAAAAGCCATGGTGGTAGCAGAAGTGACAAAGACTGAACTGGAGTGTGTTAAAATCAAAGTGTTGTCTCCGATACGGCAGGGAAGATGGACAAGATGGGAGGGCGTCACAGACAGATCCTTGTCATGGTCTGATCAGTGGAAGATCCCCCAAGCTAGACTGAGCTTCTTGGTCAGAGCTACCTATGACACTCTACCTTGTCCCAGAAACCTGCACCAGTGGTTTGGAGCTGAGGAGATTTGCCCACTTTGCAGTGCCAACAATTTGAGCCTCCAGCACATTCTATCGGGCTGTAAAGTGGCTTTGTCCCAAGGCTGCTACAGGTGGCGGCATGACCTGGTGCTGAGGAAGCTGGCAGGGGTGGCAGAATCAAGCAGACAGGAGGCCAACATCAGACCTCCTGCTCCTCGTAGAGATAAGATTCTGTTTAGAAGGGCTGAAGAAGCCATCATCTCCCCTCGCCAGAAAATAATGTCAAATATTCTCTCTCCTAGCAGCGAGTGAACCATGAGGGTAGACCGAGGAGGCAGCTCCAATTCCCCAGGGAGATTGTAGAGATGTCGCAACGGCCAGACCTAATCATGTTGGTCAGAACCACGAAAGACCATTCTGTTAGTGGTGCTTACAGTCCCATGGGAGGAGGGTATGGAGGCTGCTAATGAACGGAAGCATTCCAAGTATATGGACCTGGTGGAGAGTTGTAAGGAGGCCGGCTGGAAAACTATCTTGTGCCCCGTTGAAGTGGGATGTAGGGGCTTCATTGGATCCTCAACAATGCGCCTCCTCGGAGATATGGGATGCACAGGGGTGGGGTGTCCGAGAGCAATCAAACAGCTGGCAGAGGAATCAGAGAAGGGCAGTTTTTGGCTGTAGTTGAGGAGAAAGGATATGGATCAGCAGGGGGTGGCTGGGAGATCCCAGTCATCGCTCCGCCACTATGAGATTTACTGGGTTTAAAGGAGCGAAACTTCAATGACTGGTGGTCCCCAGCTGATGACCCATCTATGCTCAGAGAGGTGGATAGAGGAGGACACATGAAAAGGCACTGGTGGAGGTGTGAGAAGCAGCAATGCTCTGCAGGTAAACCATCAACCTGTAACTGTATTAAGAAGGAAAGCCAGAAGGTAACAACGGAGAAGAGCCAAAAACTTCCAAGTAGGGTGGGAAAAAAAGAAACATCTGGTGGTCCAGGGTTAACTGGCTGATTGTTAAAGGTGAGGTACAAACCAGGGCTATTCAATTCAGGTCCTCGATTCCAAATCCAGGCCTTGTTTTCAGTTCTCCCTGGTAGTTAGTTTAATATTTACTGATTCTGATTGGACAGAGGCTTCACACCTGGCTCCCTTGAGGATCCTGAGTTGAATAGCCCTGGTGTAAACTGTGGTCAGGGTCAAGCCCAAAATGCATCAATGAGTCTGTTCTCCATGATGGTCTATGTAGGGTGGCAGTTTAAGTGACCATCAATGTTTGACTGTGTGTATTTTTAAATACTGGTGGTGGTAATTACAGCAACAAAAAGACAATGATATTACTTAGACCATGTATTTCACATACATCTCATTGTAGTTAGCATTTCTTTCAGAAAGCTGGTGAACTGTATTTTATATAAGAAATCTCCCCCACAGCTCACTGACATCCCACAGAAAGTGCACAAAATGTATAAGGTACTGCTGGAGGACCTCCCCACTCCAACTCTATCAGTCATCTGTCCACAGAGAGGGACAGGGAGAAAAACAGCTTTTATAGGTGCAGTGTCAGCATGCAGGGAACTGTAGCGGGAAAATATGCACAGGTCGTCTAGTGCGGGCCTAGGAGTGGGGGTGGGGGATTGACAGAGTGATATTTATTCATGTGTGTTTATACATGTGTATGAAAGATGGGGGAATTTCAGCCAGAGCCTGGGTGAGGAGACACATGACTCCAGAGTCAGGTTAACCTGCCCAGTTTCACTGCAGAGACTCCAGAAAGCATTAATGTTAGCAAAGCCAGTAAAGGAAGGAATTCATACAGTAACTCATAGTGGATCCTTTACCTCTACCCCAAAAACAAAAGGTTGGGTGTTCTTAGATCTGGGATGAAACTTTCAAATCGCGCCTCTACTCTCGGTTTGTGGAGATTTTATATTCTAACCATATTATGGAAGGTCAGTTCTGATTAGTTCGTTTTGAGCCTGCCCATAGAACGACAAAGCACAGTCATCACGTAAAAAGCATCTTTCGGTTTAGCTTGCCTTGGCAAAACAAATAATGTGGCTCTTTGTCATAAAATTGCCAAAGTAGTGAAAAATCCTGCTTTTTACTGGTTAATTGGGGCATCAGTAGAATGAGCATATAGTCTGGAGTAAATAATGATTTTGGATTATAGATATATAGTTCACCTGCACATGACAGGACCCAGGTCCATCCTAGTCTGGTGCCAAGACTTAGCACCACTTGATTGCAATTCAGTTTTCAACATTACTGTGGTCTTTAGAATCCTCCGATACACAGGCAGTTACAAAAAAGGAACCCAAACAATTCAAGAAGAGCAGTGTTTGCTGAGCACCCAAGGGTCATGAGTTTGTGTTTTCCTCTCTATGCGATCAAAGGATTTTTGGTGACTTCTCATTTCTGTTCCTGCTAGAGCCTTTGACTTTCATGAGCTACCCCTGGATGGCTTAAGTTACATGTACCATGTGTATGCGATGTTGAATCACTTATTTATCCACTTAATTCATAAGCACTTTGACAGTGGAGGTAGCATTTGATTATGTGTAAAAACGTGCTGCGCTGTCACAGTGCTTATCTCAGACATCCATAAAAGGAGTCAATTTCATTAATTCTAGGCATGAACTTTACTAAAGGCTTTACCATTTTGTCAAGTCAATTATTTACCTTCTCAGACAGTTATGTGACTCGCAAGTGAAAAGTCTCCCTGCAGTCTCCCCACCTTCCTCCTGCCTTGAAGAGCTCAGCACTCATTTCCAGAGTCCCCCTGCAGTCACCCCACCTTCCTCCTGCCTTGAAGAGCTCAGCACTCATTTCCAGAGTCCCCCTGCAGTCACCCCACCTTCCTCCTGCCTTGAAGAGCTCATCGCTCATTTCCAGAGCTGAACAGTCTTTGACATGCCTGAGTAAATGTTTGTTGTGTCCCCACATCTTATTGGGGAGGCTCCACCACAGACCTACAGCTGGAGCATCCTGTCTTTGGGCTGTGTGAAGCTGTGCTTTGATCCAGATCAATTTGCATCGCTCAAGGTCTATACAACAGAGCAACACTTGTGAAAATAAAAGACTATATGAAGGTGCCAGGATTTTGGTCAGAAAAGGAATTTCCGGACAAGCAAATGTTGCGTGAAAAGCGAAGGGGATAATTTTAATCTCAGCGTTTTGGTAGAGAAATGATGGAAGAATTTCTTTATCCCCTCCCTTTGCCTGCCTCCCCCATGTAATGACGCATCCTCTTTAATGAACTGGCGCCAAAAGATGCAGCTCTGCTATCTTGCCCTTTGGAGAGTTTGCTGGGTTTGGACGACATAAGAGGAATCCTTGGCTGGAAGACAAGAAAATGTGTTTGTATGGTGCTGAGAATTATTATTCATGTTTATATCTGTTTTGTTCCAGAACTTATTAGAGATGAGATGAGAGAGGTCAGTGATACAAATGCTCTAGGAATCTGTAGACCAGTTAAATCTACTTTTCTTTCAGTTGAGAATATACAGCCCACAATTCAGTCCACACAACATTCGAAGTAGTTGTTAGCAGTGCATTCAAGAAGTAGGATTTTAGCAACTTATTTGTTAAATTCATTTTGTGAGTATTCAAAAAATAAATAACCCAGTATAAAAACAAGAAAGTCATACATCCATAAGAACAGATACCATAACTTGTGCCAGGGTTAATGTACGGGTCAGCTAACAGAAAGCCAAATTTCATTCACAGAAATGCAACAGGTGAGCATGATAATCAATGGAGTACCACAGGGTTCAGTTTTGAGGCCAACCCTCTGTATAAACAACAAAAGATCCTTTATGTGTTTGATAATCTGGTTAATTAAAGTTTATGATGAGACACTAGATTGTTTTCCATGCACTGGACATGTAGAAAAAGACTCAATTTTAATAGGAATCTCTCAGGAAGCAGGAATTCACCATATGGCCCTTATAAAGGTCTCCATTGTGGCTCCTGCCATGTAACAAGGCAGCAGAGAAGTTTAGATAAATCCAAAAGCGTGTAAAATTTCCAGTCCAATGATATTGTGCTGAGCCTGAAGATTGCAGTAGCGGGACCTGACCTGCAGGGCTGTAAACAGCTCAGGGTGCCTTACTTTGGAAAAAGGATTTTTGCCATATTAGTTTGAGTTCAGTGAAGAGTGACAGTAAGAATCTGTCTTGAAGGTCTGATGTACAAGGACAGGTATAAAGCACCAAACCAGTGCCAAACAACAAAATTGAGGACAGCTAAGATTTGGGTGTATGAATCCATACGCTCACAAGCAGGCTATGCCAAGGGGCGTACTTTAACGTTGATTTAAGAACATAAAAGGGAACTATGGACGGCTGGGTAATGAGAATTTCTTATATTTCAGGGAGTGAAGTTGGAAGTTTAATAGGGTGTCAGTTTAGTTCAATGACATTAAGTTGATGCACAATAATAATAATAATAATAATAATAATAATAATAATAATAATAATTGGGTGTAATTAAAATTTAAAATGTAATCATTTAGAATTGCTGTAACTCCCTTTTTAAGCAATGCAGGTTTTAGGACTCCTGTTTGTTGCATCGCATCTCCATGTTACCACTTGAGCCCATTCACCGCATTGATATTCTGCATTATCGTCATGGCGATGTGCTGGCCGCCTTATCTGAATTCTCGTGGCTTTCTTGACGGATTTATGGCACAGTGGCCATCTCAGAGTTGTCGTTCGGGTGAGCAATGTCCTCCTTCCACTCTCACCGGCACCGCATCTCATGAGAGCCATGGGTTCGGGTCACGCTCAGGAACGCTGATGTTTCCATGCAATCTGGACCTGCCGAGCTCTGTGAATAATTGGCACCGATGTCTATCGGACAAGAGTGCTGATTGTACACAGAGTGTCACGAGAACCATAATCTATCTATCAGCCGGAACAGTTTAGGCTGTTCAGTATTCAGGGTGGCACTTTCCAGACATGACTGTGCTTGATAGTTTGCTATCTGGAAAAGGGCTTTATAAATGTGCCATTCTCCATTTGGTTGGGGAAGTGGAGCAGTCTTGGCTGGTCACATGACATGAACTGCAGGCAGGGAAGGTACCTCGGCTTGTAAAGGAAGGAAATTGTGTAAACATCCCAAATGATTGCCCCACCCATTGGATCAGATTGCCACACCCATGCTCATGAGGTATGGAATGGCAGGTCATCACAAGGCCTGAAACAGAAATTTTCCAAGAGAGGGACAGGTGTTCAGGATGCCCACCACATGCGACAGTCTGTCAGTCGCAGGGTAATCAATGAAAGCATGTCAGTCAGTCCAGGGTGAGTCCCCTGGCTGCTGCCCTGTACATCTTAAAATAAACTCCAGCGGCACTGCAACCTTGTACTGGATCAGTAGCTAGAAGAATCAATCAATGGATGGACGGTGCAGTGTAAATTAATTTGCCAGTTTACTATGTGCGCCAAGTTCACGTGTGCTGTGTAAAAAATGTTACCACACTGAAATTAACAGTGTAATTTAGTTGCCAATTTAGAGGTCAGTGGAGCGCCAGAACATTAACCATGGCATTTTTGGTTTCCAAGGTAGTGATAAAAAATGAGTGAAATACAGCTATATTCTGCAAGAAATTACATGGAATTTGATACTGTTATTGTACTTCTTTCTTCATGTTCCCTGAACAAAACACAAAAACTGTTTTCCAATTTCCCTCTTTCCAAAGCAAAAAATGAATGATTTCAGACCATTGTACTACTTGTTAAACGCTCCATGTCTGACCGACCCGGCTGACGAAAAATGAGTTTTGTCCGTCACAGACCAGACCTGCTTTGGTGTATAATGTCTGCATGCTTGTTAAAAATGCATTTCTGATTAGAAGACTATCATGTTAAACTCAATAGTTTTCTAGACGGATTGAAAAGGTATAACTCCAGTCTTGGACGGTGGGATCTTTTTTAATAATCTTAGATTGTACTTTTTGCGAGAAGGAGATTCTGTCAGGCTTTTGGAGGCTGACTGTTCGTTTATATTTAAAACACTAAAGCCTGCTTACGTGATTGTTTTTCATTTTAATTTGACTGCAAGTGATATACATTCACAAGACCAATGTTTTAATAAAATCATATTTTAATAAAAGTGCCGTTTCAATAAAAGTAATTGAACAATGTCCAGCAGCTTGTCATGCCCCGCTCCCCAGAAGAACATTTGATTCATTTAAAGGGTAGAATCGGTTCTGTAAGTTGAAATTAACTTCCTTTCATTACTGCTAACTCAGAGAGTGGCTTACACAGACACATTTCCACAGTCAGGCGTTTTACTCTTTCTGTGTTGAAAAAATGAAGACCGTTTAACTAATGTAATATCTGCTGTTATAGTTATTTAGGAACAGAATGATCCCATACATCTCTCCATTTGTGGGAGCGCGTGGCCCAGCTGGCTAAGCCTCTGTGTCTATATTCAGAAGGTTGTCCATTCAAGTCTGCCTTCCATACAATGGTCACATGTCATGGGTCCTTCAGCAATTCCCTTTCAACCGTCAGCCCCACGGGTGCTGCTCTAGGCGGCTGTCCTTCACTGTCAAGCTTGCACTCACCTACATATGTGTGTGTCGTGGAGAGCAAGACGAGGTAGGTGAAAAGAGACTTTCCCTGTGGGGATCAATAAAGAGTCTCTTTCTTTATTATTGTCTCTATCTGCTTGTCCTGTTTAGGGTTGTGGGGGTCTGCAGCCTATCCCTGCAACTATGGGCACTATACTATATTATCTAACATATCATCCAGGTAAATATTTTAAAGACTGAAGTATATGATGAGTACAGTCTTTGAATTATCCATTGTTACGCACTGAAAGTGTCCGTTATAATTCTCCGGTAAAATGTACATTGTGACCGTGGCCTTGTTTACTCACTCAGTGTGGGAGTAAGAGTGACCAGCTGCTAGTCCAGACTCTCTTGTCTATGGAGACAGCTGAAGGGGGACTGATTAAAAGAGAGAGACAGGTTTCACAGGTCCATATTGGATGGGGTGAACGGCGGCAGCTCGGGGGGGAGGAGGGTTGGTGGGGGGTATGCATGTTTGATTGTCTGTGCAAGATGTGGACATCTCTTCTTCCCAGAATCAGAATCATCCAGTTCTGGATCGGCTCTGTTTTTATTGACCAAGTGTCGACCCTGAGATAGAAGGCTCAGGAATATGCAAGCCTGTTTATTTTTCACTGTAGCCACAATATTTACATTACAGTCGTGCATAACGTTTCAGTTATGGGCCACATATGTGATGGTGGTCCTTTAATATTGTAATGGAGCTGACATTGCCTGTTGACGTCATAGCACAACGCATTACTCACGTATTTGTGGTGATGCTAGTGTAAAGAACTCAATTTCAGTTCAGTTCAGTTTTATTTGTATCCAGGGTTCCTACAGGGAACCCTTAAAGTCTTAAGAAGTGTAAATTTCAGAAAGTTAAATTTAACGCCTTAAAATGTCTTAAAAATGCCTAGATCTTATGGTCTGCACCGGTGTCTGCGTGGTAATAAAACTACAAATCCCACTGCGTGATCAGTGCAGCTAGGAAAACAAACAACAGTTTGAGAAGGGCCTGGCTGCAGGACGTGCACTTTCAGCTACGGACGTGAGGTGCATGCTCAGCCGCAACAGGGAGTGCAGGGGAATCAAGCGCTAATTTAGTTCTTGAGACTAATGTGAACAGTATGTTGGTTTATTATTCATATTACTGCATGATATAGTTGCAAGTTTATTTCATGCCATACATTATTGCAGTGTAAATGTTTTGATGTAGTGCGTTAGTAACTCTTTTCTCTGATGACTGACGTGAAGTCGCCAATTGGCTTATGTTATCTTATCATAAAATAAACACATTTCTACTTTTACATAGCTTTTCATGGAGTTACCTTGTGAATGTCTTAGTTTCCAGCATGTAGTTTTTAGTTGTTCGTGTGGTCTTGAGCAGAACATGGATTACACTGCAAAGGACACTGGGGAGGACGCTGGCGTTGTCTGTTCGACTCTTCTCCGGTCAAGTCAAGCCAAATAACGACGACTTAAGGATACATTCATGGCAAGTTTTTTTTCAGAGAAAAATTTTGCCTTTTTTTATTATCCGCGTAACAGATCAGTGGTAACAGTCACGGTTGAGCTATTGAGCTGTACCTGTCTACCTGTTTCTGCTAGCGCAACATCGCCTGGAGACTCAATTGATCTGCTTCTTTGCCACTGCACCGTGGCTTATATATCTTTTTGAGTCCTGATTTAGAGTGCCAGGATTCTGCTTATTTCCCCATTAATAAGTGCATCTGGGAAAGCTTGTTGCCATTCATCGCTACCGCCGCTGCATAGCCGAAAGTCCATGTTGTATTTTGGGCTGGCAGCCAAGCGGCGAAAAACAATCTGCCCTGCATTTTACATCCTTGCCGCTGCCGTTACCTCTATGTTGAGTTACTCCGCCGACCAGCTGATGAATCTCAACAGTTTCTTCATACCACCGTGCATTAGAATGATTAAACAACTTGGACTTCTTCGCCGACGCGTTATGTACACAGAAGTTCCCGAAGAAAGTTCCTCTACTCTACCGTGTGTCCACACCGCGCACGGCTAGTGGCCGGAAGTCATTCATTTTCAATGTGAGCCGGCGGCGAACAGTGGCGCGGCGCGTCTTTGACGGCGAGAGCGTCAAGGAGAGTTGAAATCAGGTCAACTTTATGGTAATGACCTATGACGCGGTCACAGTCGAAATGTAGAAGTCCACCGCTTGAGCAGATTCCAGATAACGCAGTCCTGTAAACTTTGGTTCCGACTATATTAGTCCCACATTAGCACAAAGAAGAAGAAGGTCCCATGCACAGTGGAGGAGAGGTTAATAATCGCTGTGGCGGGTTTCACAGTGATTTGCGATGTGTCCCTGTTTGCGTACAGGGGCATAAATAAAAAAACGATCCATGGACCAAGGTGTCCGAGGTTGTTGGGGTCCCTGCTGAGTTTCTAATGTGCATTAACGTTATGCATTTTCCGAAAATAAGCGGGAATTTCAAGCTGAGTTTAGCGCCAGAGCATGCGAAGCTGTTACTGCTGCAGAATATTCTGACATATCAAAACATATTGGATTAAACAACAACGATTTGACCAATTGCATTACACTAACGTTACACTTCAACCCGTAGGTTTCACATAAAGTAATGTTAATTAAAGACCAAGACTAGTAAATGTCTCCTTTACTATTGAAATATTTACTAGCACTTAACCATGAACATAAAAATTACACACCACATAAATGGCTTTTAATTGAAAGAAAACATGTAACTCCAAAAAAGTTCTTTCCATCGACCAATTTCTTAGTTTCACATTCAATATATTTCATGACATTAACTTATACCCTCCTTGTGGTCAGTCTGCACACGATTAACAAGCTTGTTTGATTTACGGCCCCTTTAAATACACGATAAGCATTCAATCTACGTCAGAGCGTCCAAAAATCTTTCTACAGCGTCGTTGGAAGGGCGGCCAGGGCGAATCTTAACGCTCTCGCCGCATGCGGTGTAAACGCACGGTAATTCTACCATCCCGGGTCGGCCACGCGTCACACACGTCATCAGAGCAGTGTCTCCTACTGGATAAGTAGTCTGGGCGTCTCTGTGACAACACCTCTCCGGGAGCCAGATGGAAAACGTGGAGTGGATTCTACACTGCTATGACCACTGCAAAGATTTGTTGCTTCATCTAGCGCCAAAATTGAACTGTTTAATGCTCAATCTCTCACAAACAAATCTTGCCTTATACACGACCATATAATGGACAAATGTCTTTAAATGTAGACTCCCTTTCCCCTTGCTGTCTCTTCTCATTTACCAACCACCAAAACCAAACTTATTCTTCATCCCTGAAATGTTTAATCTCCTCGCAATTTTTTGCACATCCTCTGTCAATGTTATCATTTTAGGCGATTTGAACATCCATGTTGACACCCACACTTGTCGCTTTGGTGCTGAATCTCTTGAATTTCTCGACTGCTTTAAATTAAAACAACTTGTCGATGTCCCTACACACATCAGGGGGCACACCTTGGACCTGGTCATCACAAACTCTGCTGCCCTCACTAACCTGCAGGTATATGACCTAGGTGTCTCCGACCACAAGGTAATTTCTATGGAGCTACCATCCTGTAATAGCCTCTCCAAGCCTAAACGCAATATCTGCTTTAGAAATCTCAAAAACATTAACCCTGAATGGGTCCATGTTAGAGGTCCTTGGTGTTCAAGCTGCACCCCTCTTTGTTGGCATTCAGTGGTACCAAGCTCAAATTCAATGAACTAAAGTTAAGATACGTTTATTAGTTAACTGCATGATGCATGCACAGCTTATGCAGTGAGTGCAGTTAAAGGGGTTGCGGCAGTGGGGGGGCAGCGGAGGGGACTGGTCATATAATGCACATTCCGTCTGTATCCTCTTGCAGAATCTGTCGAAGGGCTTCAGCTGTGGAATACCTACCCATGGTGTTATTTCTTTTCTAATAGCTGAAATGTAAACAAAACAAAATGGATGACTTTTTTTTTAAAAAAAGGCAAACTAATATCCCAAAATGTTATAGAATATAATTACATAAAAATTATAGCAGCAATTAGCACTAATTACTAATTAACTGAGTTTGTTGATAATATAAACTTCATAAATTAAACCTAAAAAAGGGCTATGTAATAGCAACTTGACTTTGTTTTTCATAGAAGACCTTTCGCTCTCCATCCAGAGTGCTTTCTCAATTCTGACTGACTGGGTAGCACAGCAGGTTGATGAACCCTGTGGAATCCTCAAGTCGTTAGCACTTGATGGTCACCTGTGGGTTGTTGTTGTTCCCCCTGGCTTTCATGTGTCTTACCTGATGCCGAGCGTGAGCGACTGTGGAAGTGTCTAGGCAGAGTTGTAGGTGGACCGGGAGGACAACTGTTGAACAGAGGAGGTGGCCTTAGACATAATCTATCACCCACCTACAATGCAGTTCTGCTGCAGTTGATACAGTTGACCATGACATCTTAATAAACACGGCTACATTCCACCTTTGGTCTCACTGATGGCGCCCTCAGTTGTTTCAAATCATACCCTACAAACCGGATAGAATATCTTGCTATGGGTGACTGTACCTCAAGTCCAAACACAGTCTCCTGTGGTGTACCCCAGGGCTCAGTTCTTGGCCTCATGCTCTTCATCCTCTACTTTGCTCCCCTTGGACGGGTGATCAGCTGCCATGGATTTTCCTTCCACTGCTACGCTGATGACACACAGCTCTATGTAAATGCCACAGCTGCAACACCACTCTCATCATCCCCATCATCCCCGTCTCAACTCACCATCTGTTTGGAGGAGATAGAGGTATGGATGGAACACAATTTTATTCAACTCAGCAGCTCCAAAACTGAGGCCATTCTGGTCAGCACTACTCACCAGACCAAATCATCACCCATAACCAGCATCATCTTTTCCGGCTCGATTATCTCTCTCTCATCAATAGTCAGAAATCTTGGCGTAAAAATGGATCCCCATCTCACTTTTGAACCCGTATCAACCACCTCTGTAAGACCTTCTTCCCCCTCCGGAACATTTCCAAACTGCGCCCCATTTTTTTTCTATCAGATGGTGAAAAGCTGTTCCATGCCTTTATCTCCTCTAGACTGGACTACTGTAATGCAAATCTCCTTGGGATTCCTAGCAAGAGCCTACAAAGGCTCCAATATATACAAAACTCTGCAGCTAGGATCCTTACGTGAGTGCGAAAACATGAGCACATCACCCCCATTCTCCACTCACTTCACTGGCTTCCCGTCTCCGCCAGGATTGGATATAAAGTTTTGCTTCTAACACATCAACGCATCCATGGACATGCCTCCCCCCTCTACCTCAAAGAACTTATCAACCCACAACGCACAACACGTTCGCTAAGTTCTACGCACTCAAACCTCCTCCACATACACAGAACCAATCTGAAGACTATGGGAGATAGGCCTTTCTGTGTTGCTGCTCCACGCCAATGGAATGCCCGCCCTGCCTTCCTGAGGGCACCACAACCAACTGACTGTTTCAAAACGCATCTTAAGACATTTCTTTTTAACAAAACCTTTGGTTCCCCCACTTTTAAAGAAAAAACTTTTAAAGAGGTTTTAAAATCGTTTTAAATTTTTTATTTTGTCTCTTTTATTTTAACTTGTAGCCCTTTGAGATCTTTTGATGAAAAGGTCATTATAAATAAAATGTATTATTATTATTATTATTATCATCATCATCATCATCATCATCATCATCATCATCATCATACACAATAATACAGGGGTTATTTAATGTGCTTTATAAAAACGAGGTTTTAAAAACTTAAACCTAGACGAAAAAGCAAAATAGAGATGGAAAAAAAACTTATTTGAATAAAAATTGCTTAAAAAATCAGATCAAAAGTGCAGTATGTCGTGCCCCGGTCGTCCACTCCTCCCGTGTGCCACACCCCCTCGTTAACCCCATGTGGAATCCACGTGTTTATCAGCTGTTTCCAGTTGTTTTTATTAGTATAAGGTATTTAAGTCTGCCTTAGGTATTTTTTCCCCAGTCCGGTCATTGACGTCTGATTTGCGTTTCTTCGATGTTTCTGTTTTGTCTCCCTTCTAATAAACCCTCGTTCATCCGATCTCACAGCGTTTGTGCTGCTTCTCTGCCGAAAGATGTGACTCAGCTAAAAATCAGACAGTTAGAGGTTTTAAATTATATCACAATGTTTTTATTGGTTTATTTTGTTATTTTTTTAGGATGGTATCTCTTATATGAAAAAAATAAATATTTGATTCCTGTGGCCTGTACTACGAAGCGGGGTTACTCGCTTATCTGGGTAAATTGTCGGATTTGTCTGGGCAAAATGTAAGTGAACGACTATGAAGCCCAATTTAAACGTGTGGTACCTTAAATCCGACAAGTTACTCCGATAAGCCAGTAACCCCATTTCATAGAACAGGCTACTGATGTCGTGTCCAATGTTTTTTTTTCCATCCAGCTTTTATGAAACACAGTTTGGTACCTCATGGCATATGTAAGGTGTATTACGTATTACAGTTCTGATATATATCATTATTAATAACACAGAATTGTACTATTTTTTTTATTCGATTTTACACACATAAATGGGGGGTATGTATATTATGGATGTAGGGTTAAGGATATGAGTGACATAAAATTTGAGAATTTCTGGTATCATTCCAATGTTTCTAGTGATGCATTGTGTTGGTCTTTAAATTTTACTCATAATGCTCTAAAAAGGTCTTAAAAAGGTCATAAATTTAACTTACTGAAACCTGCAAGAACTCTGGTATAGTGTATTTTCACAACATTACATTGTCTCAAGGCGCTTCACATTATCCCTGCCCAAAGCCCCCCAGTGAGCAAGCCAGAGGCAACACTGGCAAGGAAAATCTCCCTGGAAGGGAAAAACCTTGGGAGGAACCAGACTGAAAGCTGGAGCCCGTCCTCCAGGGGCCGGCGGAGGAAGTCAAAAACAAACCGAATGTACTGACAGCTATGCAAATGGAGAGCATGTACAATGATATACATTACATAATAGTTGATAATTATAATAAACAACTATGTTACTGGTTTATGTATTTATTATTCTGTACTTTTTAACGTTATTTAGGCTATACTATGTGAATGGTAGCGTAGTTGGCTATACCATATGAATGGTGGCGTAGTAGGCTATACCATATGAATGGTGGCGTAGTAGGCTGTACCATATGAATGGTGGTGTAGTAGGCTATACCATATGAATGGTGGCGTAGTAGGCTGTACCATATGAATGGTGGTGTAGTAGGCTGTACCATATGAATGGTAGCGTAGTAGGCTATACCCTATGAATGGTGGCGTAGTAGGCTATACCATATGAATGGTGGTGTTCTCGGCTATACCATATGAATGGTGGCGTAGTAGGCTATACCATATGAATGGTGGTGTAGTAGGCTATACCATATGAATGGCGGAGTAATAGGCTATACCATATGAATGGTGGTGTTCTCGGCTATACCATATGAATGGTGGCGTAGTAGGCTATCCCATATGAATGGTGGTGTAGTAGGCTATACCATATGAATGGTGGCGTAGTAGGCTATACCATATGAATGGTGGTGTTGTCGGCTATACCATATGAATGGTGGTGTTCTCGGCTATACCATATGAATGGTGGCATAGTAGGCTATACTATATGAATGGCGGAGTAATAGGCTATACCATATGAATGGCGGAGTAATAGGCTATACCATATGAATGGTGGTATAGTCGGCTATACCATATGAATGGAGGCGTAGTAGGCTATACCATATGAATGGTGATATAGTCGGCTATACCATATGAATGGTGGTATAGTCGGCTATACCCTTTAGGTTTGTGTAAGTACGTTCTATGATGTTCACGGAGCAACAAAATTATCTAACGACATTTCTCAGAATGTATCCTCATTGTTAAATGATGCATGACTGTATTATTACTTCCTTTCTCAGAGGTCAAGTAGTGGCCATTTCCTGTTTGTGAGTATTTCACATTTGTTTCTCTAAGAATGACACATTGATTGAAGTGGTAAAATGATGTCTGTATTTAATACCATGTTTTTCCGGATGGAGGCTTGTTCATCTTAAACTAGCATGGTTTTGCTGTTCATCATTGGTTCCTGGTTACCGGTGGTAGTTTGATGGCATGTGTCAAGCATCTCGAGTACAGTGTATAATGAAAAGAATATAATGGAAGCCAAAAAAATTACCCTTTGTGTAGCTGGGGGCCTCTTCTTCTACCGTTTATTTAGTGCTTTATCCCTGAACACAGACCGGCACATTTCATATTCAAATGAAGGATCTTAGTAGTTGGTGATGGAGAGCAGAGTTTTGGCTGGGGAGTGCAGATTGAGGCTTTCAAGCAGAGCTCGACTTTGCTTCGGTGCTCTTGGTTAGTTCTTAGCATTTGAGTTTGTTGCAAGGAAATATCAGGTGTTATTCATATGTAACCCCAGCTTGTTGGTCAAATGGCAGCGGTCATAGATTTAAGGCTCAGGTGTGGTAAGGTGCTGTTCTCGCATTTCCCAGATGTGGTCTGCAGCCATTTATAGTCGCAGCTCCTGTCTGCCTAGTGCCAGACCCTCCCAGCTTGGGGTCTGGGTTACTTTGGCTTGCGGGGGGGCATCTTGAATAAAACTGTGTACTCCAGAGGGATTGGAGGGCGAAATGTTGATATCAGCAAGTAAATTAATGCGAGGGGAGACCAAAACAGTATTTAATTAAAATTGTTTTGGGGGGAAAATAACCTGAAAATAGGTTGTGACTGCTCTGCTTACACGGGCTGTCAGAAATATTACTGCATGTCAGAATTCCCAGAAAGGGGGACAAATAAAGGAAAAATGGATGATGCTCCTATCTAAAATACCACCCCCTTGATAATTTGAGTGTTGTCAATGACATTGTGTTGTTGGAATTTATAGTGGAAACACTGCTCTGCGCATGGTTAAATGTGATGTATTGTCATATTGTTTCATTTTCATGGGAAAGGGTGATATTAAGACACTGTGATCTGATTATGTCAGTATATCGTGTCATTAGAAACCTGTGCACGTTTCCAGCTCTGTTGTGATGCATTTTGTCTTTGGTCTAGCCTTTCTCCATCACCACTCCACGGCGTGTACGGGAAAGGTCCGTAACACGGAAGCCATTATCTGCCTCCTCTCATCAGCCTGGAGCAAGACCAGCCGCTGCTCACCGGAGCAGAGGAACAGGGTCTTTTTCGAGATGCAGCAAGCCTGTCCACCCTCAGGGTCTCCGTGACAACGCAGTTAAAATACAAATGCAGGCGAGAGGGCAGATGGAATCCCGTGTTCTTTGAGATGATGCTTTGGGGCCTGGAGGTCATATGTGAGAAATGCCACGCCCCCCCCCTCGCTGTGAGCAACCAGGCAAAAGAGAAAATGAACCAAAAACCCTATACAGTCATTTTTTAATGTTTGTTTTTCACCACTCATTGAATTGTGGCAGAGCTTGATAAATCACTCGTTCACTTTGAACCCGGGAGTGGTTGATGAGACTGAGAGCCCTGGTCGGCCCTGCTCTGTGTGGGCATGATGAATCACATGAGGCCCAGGCTCAGCTGAGGCCTTCAGGGCTGATTCTGTGCCAACATTGTTGACAGAAGCTAAATTACATTTTGAGTTTGCAGCGTCTGCAATCAAATAATGAAAGAAACATTTAAAGCTCAGGCATTGTAAACGTTGTAAGTTTAATATTCTAATTATGTTGTGTAATCAATAAAAATGAGGTAACAGTACTCACTGCTGTCTGCCATTTATTTATGTGTATACAAAGTTTAGATATTACGAGAAAACCATTATTAGTAGGGCTGGGAATAAAAAAAAATATACTGAATTAATTGCATAGTCTTCTGTGAACAATTGTGATTAATTGCACCTAACATTCAAACTTCTAACCATAAACATTTATTCATTGGATCCCCAAAGCAATGTATAATTAACAAAAAGGGGAGTTCATAGGTCATTGTCACAAACTCATTACTATAACATATCAATTTTCTCTCATTTTTAAAAATTATTTGAAGATTCAAATTATACAAGTTCGTTGTCTAAACTGTCAGTTTTGCCTTGTTGGTAATCAATTTTATGTTACTATGTAAGAACTTTACAAACAAGAGGCCCATCAAGCTCATTTGCGGAGAACTTAATAGCTCAGAGTTTTTAATATCTTATCTAGCTTTGATAACCCAGGGCTTTAGCTTCCACTACACTAGCAGGAAGACCATAATATACCTGTGTAAAGAAGTCAAATTCCTCAAATTTGTTTTAAAATGTCTCCTGCTAATTATGACCATAAATTCTAGTATTTAAAGTAATACTGAAATTGCCATTTGACTGAACAGCATCCAGACCCGCTGGAATCTTATAGACCTGGATCATGTCCCCCCTTTGCTCAAGGCTAAACAGATTCAGCTCAGCTAACCTCTCCTCATAAGACATTCCTTTAAGACCAGGAATCATTCTCGTAGCCCTACGTTGCACCTTTTCTAAGGCAGCAATGTCCTTCTTAAGGTATGGTGACCAAACCTGCACACAATATTCTAGGTAGGGTCTTACCAAGGAATTAAATAAATGCAACATCACCTCCCTTGACTTAAACTCCACACGGCTAAAGATATAACCCAACATCCTATTGACCTTTTTTATAGCTTCCCCACACTGGCAAGAGTGGGGCGCATGGAAGTATCAACATACACACCAAGGTCTTTCTCGTAATCAGCTACCTTTATTTCAGTGGAACCAGTGCTTGAAGTGGGCCGGAATGCAGCAGAACGCAGTTCCGGAACTTCTGCATTTTCGTATTTTGGGTCCCGCCACTTTTTTCTGCGTTCGGGTTCTTACTGAAACTGATCCGACGCAGCGACAGTGGCCCGAGAATAGACAAAATCACAAGACCGATAAAAGACTACATTACCCACGAGCCATGACAGTGCCCTATCATATGCATCCACTGAGTCCCAACCAATCACATCAGGGAAGCAATGCAAACTGTTGCAATTTATACTGTGAATATCATGATGGCATTGTTCACTCAAAAACTCAATAAAAAAGATACATTAAACGGAAGTGGTGGTCGTCTTTGGTGGTCCATGAACTAATCATGCTAGCGTGGTTTTTCAGTATTCCATTTGTGAATTAGAAAAAAGTAGCCTATGCCTATAGGTTATTGCTTGGAAGAATGATTAAATTAAAATAGTTTTTGAACCAACACATCCTAAAGACTTTTTTCACTGCACAAATGTCAAATGTCGGAAAATTAGAGTTCCTGCATTTATTTCCTTCACGTCAAGCACTGAGTGGAACCCATAAAATTTCTGCTCCTTGCATGGATTACCTTACATTTATTTGTGTTAAATTTCATCTGCCAAGTATCAGCCCAGTCACTAATTAAATCCAGATCCCGTTGTAGCCTCTCTGCTGCTAGATCAGTATCTGCTACACCACCCACCTTGGTGTCGTCTGCAAATTTAACCAGTTTACTGTATGCATTGGTATCAATATCATTAATGTAAATTATGAACAATAGTGGTCCTAAAATTGAACCCTGCGGTACCCCACTATGAACGCAGGCCCACTGTGACATTGTGCCTCCCATTGCTTCCTGTCAGTTAACCAGTTTTCGATCCTAGCTGCCGCAGTTTCTAAGATCCCTGCAGCTCTGAGCTTTAGCATGTGGGGGACAACATCGAAGGCCTTCTGGAAATCTAAGTAGATCACATCGTAGGCCTTTTTGTGATCAACTTCACTTGTAGCTTCCTCAAAAAACTCAAGTAGATTCGTTAAACAGGGTCTATCTCTCCTAAATCCATGTTGGCTATCCCTCAGAATGTGATTTGCATCCAGGTAATCTACCATTTTCATTTGGATTATTGCTTCCATTACTTTTCCAGTAATGCTAGTTAAACTGATTGGCCAATAGTTTGCTGGATTACTTCTATCCCCTTTGTTGAATACGGGTGTTATATTACCATGTTTCCAATCTGAAGGTACCGCACCCGCAGATAATGATTTCTGGAATATTATAGTTAAAGGTTGGCTAATAATATCTCTCATCTCTTTTAAAACTATATACTGGTCATAGACAATGCTGTATTCGTACTAATTGGTGGTAAGTTACTCGTGTTCTCTACTGTGAACACCCGTGAAAAATAATCATTAAACTCAGTTACTATGTATGTACTTTGCGTAATAAAGGATTTTTATTAAATCCAGGGCAAAAGTTGCATGAGGGAAAAAAATGAGAAAACTAATTTTAAAAAGCGAGGAAATCTTATCATACAAATTAATTTTATTACAAAGTAAATCACTGTATTTCACATGCCCATTCATTTTTTATTTTTTTTTAAATTTCAAGTTTGACAGAATGGCCCATATTTTAATATTTGTCTAATGGCTTAACTTAAACATGTGAAGTACAACTTATTCATTTGTAACCGCTTGCAAGCAAGTCTAAGCTGAATTTCAAAGCTTTCAAAAAGGGTTGAACAGATGGCAAAAGAAAAGAGAGGGTATTGTATTATAAATAGGGATGTTGAGCATTATATTTAACTGTTTGGTCTTCCTAGTCCTCCCTAGTTGTGTTGAGTTATGGCTTCTTTAGTTCAGGGTCTGAGCACTGCAGGTTTTCCAGCCGTCCTTAACCTGTCAGTCAGGTGTGAAGCCTCTGACCAATCAGAATCAGTAATTATTAAACCAACTACCTGGGAGAAATGAAAACAAGGCCTGGATTTAGAATCGAGGTCCATATTTAAAGAACCCTGCTTTAGTTTGTTCATTTGTAGTTTTTCCTGTTTCTGTTTTTATCCCTGGTGGTCTGTTTGTTTTGGCATATTTTCCCCTTTGTGTTTTTAATTGTATTAAATAAACCCCTGTTTATTCATGAGCCGCAAATGGAACATCACCCTCATCTCTGCATGTGCCATGCCCCGCCCCATAACAGTTTTGATTTTAGTACTGAATTCTATGCAACATCATGACCTAAACTCTCACAATCTTTAAACCCAGGAAAGAATATTATCAGTCAGAAAACTATTCTCTCTATTGGGTAACAAAAACAAGAAGAGCACGTTTTTCTTAATGCCTTCCAAAACCATAAAGAATGTACCCCAACACCACCCCTGTCCTGCCCCGATCCTCCGCTCCTTCTGTGTGCCACGCCCCTTCATTTACCTCATGTGGAATCCCTGTGTCATCAGTTGTTTATGGTTGTTGTCATTAGTCCTCTGTATTTACTCTGCATTTCATTTTCTTTCCCCAGTCCGGTCATTGTAACGTCATTGTGTTGTTCAGAATGTTCTCAACTAAACTAGGCATATGTTTTTTCCTTAATGACTGAATGTGTGTGTCGGCATCCCGAAAGGGCTGAGAAACATGAAATATTTCATCTTACGGATTATTAATTGCATGTGTACTGCAAAGGACTTGTTCAACGGTAAATCTTCACCGTATAGGTATTTGCTGGTGTGCACATGTATGCTTCAGTTCTCCCTGGTTTGTTGGCATGTGCCTGTTCTGCGGAGGTGTTTAAGATAGAACCACAGCCACTAGCCTGTGGACGGACACCTCCTCTTTAAGCTGGGCTCCTGCTGACAGCACTGCCACAGTGCCCCTTTAAAATAAACAATTTTGGCAGAAAGTCGATGTTCTGGGAGGGGCTGGGGTTGTATGAAGAGACCCCTCTAATGGCTCTGTTTAGCTCCTGCCTTGATTATGACTTTGGGTCGTGTGTCCGCCCGGACATCGGGATCATCCCGGGGTACATTTTGTTGCCCTGGTTTCGGGTCCTCAGGAGGCGAATTTGACCTTAAAAGCCAGTAATTTAGTTGTCACTTGTTTTTGTTTATTTACTTGAGGCTGATTGGACAAGAGGATTAGGGGGAGTGGGCTTCTCTGCCCCTCTGTGCCTGTAAGAGTAGCAATTAAGACCTGTAACTCACTATGGACTTATGCACCATTAACTGGAATTGATCAGTTTACTTGAATTACTTAAAATGTCGGATGTGGTATGAAACTTACCTAGCAAGTGTTGCAACATTTGCCTCCTATCCCACCTAAACGAGGAGTGATTTTTTAATCAGTCTGAATTACTTAGCTTGTTTTCAAATCCATCCTCATGCCAGTTCAGGGTCCACAGACTAAACCTCTTGGTGTCAAGGCCGGGGTGCAGCTAGAAATGTTAGGTCCAATGAAAGCCCATCTTATTTTAGGGCCGTTGTCATTTAGGGGACCTTGGATTCATCCTTACCTAGCCCTACGTCCAGGCTGTATAAGCACCCAGTTGCATTATGAGAGATCATATAGAGGTCCGAGTGCACTGGGCCACCAGCAAAGCTTCAGAGGGAATGGGGATAAAAGGGTGAGCAAAAACCTGGCCAGCCATTCTGCTGACCAAGACGTCTTCAGGAGGGTGAGGGGCATCTAGTGGTGGGTCCTACAAGGTCCAGGCCCTGAGCTCCATTCTCCACATGTTGCTAAGCTGCACATTATTCAGGGTATGCCAGACTAGGTGGGACAGTTGTATTTGAAAATATTATTTTAAATATCACAAATCTTGACGTTGGAATCACAAAGGATTCACCTTGTTAATGTTCTAAATGGTTACAAGTCACAAAATTAACATTACTAATGACTGAATGCTCTTTGCAGTTAGGTATTACACAGTGTGTGGCACTTTTCTCTGAGGACATTTAAGTTGCATCTAGGCAAGTCCCCATATTGCTGAGGTGTACCATTCATACCCTTTCCCGTCTCTCTTCGCAGATGGACCAAGGCTGGATGCAGAACATGGTCCGACCTGGTAAGTAAGTCTGGTAGTTTGTGGATTACCTGCTAATTTGCGGGGAGCACGAGTAATAGACCTAACAATAATAGTTGCAATAGCAGTATTAGTAACAGTATTAACCAAGGATGCACTGATTGATCAACTAATGACCGGAAATGGCTGATTTTCTCCCTGTTTGGCACTGACCAACAATTGTCCAATCAGTGTAAATATGGTCAATTTTACGAGCTGATCTAGTACTTCAGGGATCCTCGACCAAACACCTCTTGTGTCCAGGGAAACACGTTTGGCCCCCGATACTCATTCTCTTGTATGCATTCTACAATGATGACAAACATTACCAATGTTTATTCATTTTAAAATATTTTAATTTGGTTGGACAGCCAAACAATGTAATTCATTTTGATGAATGACTCGCAAGGTTTCACTCCACTGTATCCAGCTGGGCACTTTTTTTCCAGTTCATGATATTGCTCTCAAAACAGAAGGTGAATAACTGAAAACTGAAAAGACCCTCATATTAACATTCAACAAAATAAAAATTATTTTGCAAATTATAATATTTTTAGAAATGTTTTAAAACAAATTGAACTTTGTTAAAATTATTATTTGATGTCTCCTCCATGAGCTTCCCCTTGAACTGAATGGTTTGATTGTAGCTGGGAATTCTGTGTAACATCACAACCAAAGCTCTCACGCTGCTTACAACCAAGAAGGAATGCTATTGGTTTCTGATAAGAATCTTTAAAAGGGCCATGATATTAACAGAAAATTAAAGTAAACTGAAGTTAACACTATTGTCTCACACTATATTCTCTATTGAAAAAAATATCAATGGTAAAAATTCGATATAAGCCCTAGTTTTTTTACAATGTTGTAATTTTTTCCACGCTTTTAAAATGGGCTTCGATTGAATACCCAGATATAAATGCACTACCTCACCCTATTGTTACAACAGCAGAACATACCAGCAAGCGCCTATCTCATGATGCTTGCATGTGCGAAGGCTGCATCAGTATTACAACAGAAACAGATCAATGTGAAACGAAGCAATTTCAGCTTCCATAACATCACGGGGGGGGCGGGCATGGTGGTGCAGTGGTTAACACTGGTGCTTCGCTCCGAAAGGACCAGGCTTCCAGTCTCTGCGATAGCTCCATGTGTGTGGATCCTGCATGTTCTCCACGTACTATTTGTGGGGTTTCAACAGTCCAGAAACATTCTGAGGTCAATTAGAGTTACCAGGTTGCCCATAGGGGTGCGTGAACATAACCCTCCAATGGGTTGGCGCCCCATCCTGAGCTGTTCCCTGCCTTGTGCCCATACACTGAATACGATAAGTGGTTACAAAAGATGAATGCACAAGATCATAGTACTGTCTGTTCATTTCACTTCTTGGTCAATTACCTGTCTCAGTCCATTTGTGGCTACATCTTAAACAAAAGACCCAATTGATCATTTTAACCAGCTAGCTAAGTTAGTGAAAAACAAACACTGTGTGCCATAAAACTCCTAAAAATATTGTACCCGTGTCACATGGTAAAAAATATTCGGCCCATATACAAGTTGGTTATGCTGTGGAATAAATGGAATGTGTGGCATGGCTGGTGAGAATGAATTGGTTCAAAAAAGGTCTAACTGTGTGTGAATGGTTTGTGTTTGTGAAAAGCAATTTGCAAATTATCTACTGTAATTTCGAAACTTTGCAAAGATGCTGGACGTACAGCCAATAGCAACGCTGGTTTTTAACCACCTGAAACATTAGCACCCACAAGCAAACACACGAAATGTCTGGCTATGCGTACATGTGTGAGCTCATCCTCAGCCACACACTCTGAAGTAACCAAACAGAAGCAAACATTTCTGACCGACGCAAAAATTCGTTATTTGTTCATGGATGGAGTCCTGACGTTTGCAGTTATTGACCAGTGATACATTTTCCTTTGTACAAAAAACATTTGGAAAAGTCCCAAGTCCCAACTTTCTATCCGCAGTACTGTCTCCTGCCCCCTCCCTATCCCCGCTAATGTTGTGTGATGGGTGTGGTAAAATACTTATGGAAAACATGCCTGTTGTTTGGAGTTCATTTACAATGTGAGACAAAGACATTAAGTGCACAGTGTGTAAGAAGTGAACCGAAAGATTTGTAATGACCATTTTAATTTGAAACTCGCAGATCCATTTTTATTTGAAAAGATTATTTTAAATATTTTGTTTGCAGAAAACTAAGTTCATTAAATTCTGCTAATTATTATAAAAATTATTATTATTATTCTTATTATAAAAAATCTGAATTAGCTAGGACTGGTATCAGTAGCTCAGGCTTTAAAAAAAATCAGCAATCAGGATCTGCCTATGAAATTGTAAATGATGCATCCCTGATAATAATAATGAAATGCATTTTTCTATATGACCTCTGATTTAATGATAGCATTTTTGCATTGCAATTGCCTCATTGATTATACACAACATTATAGTTATATAATATATCAGAGGGAGCGTGTGTTTTAATTTTAACAAATAGTAGAATCGTCTGAAGACCCTGTGGTTACTTCAGTGTCAGCCTCTCAAAACCTGCTGACAGTTTGTTGGAACGTTGTCCTTTGTTTTATTTTTTCCCTTTTTTTTGTTGTTGTGCTGTGTTTTTTTTGTGCGCTGGGGAGGCAGCGCGGGTTCGATCAAAAGCCCAGGGTAATAAACATGAGAAGTCAATAATAGCAGTTTATGCAAATGAAATGCTTGCTGTTCTGTGCTGCGCTCAGACTTGAAAGAAACGTCTGGGTACTTTTTTCTTGTTTTTTTTTTTTTTCCGTGAGAATCAGTAATGTAGCCGCATCCATCAGAGATCCTCAAACGGCCAGTGCGGCCAGGACCATTACCGATTTGATTATGAAAGTAGCTCCCAGATGAAGAAAGGTAGTCATACAATAAAAACAGCACGTCGCAAAGCTCTTTAGGTGAGGAGCACTTATCTTCCTTTGATGATGATTTAAAAGTAAAATGTGGGGGGTGGGGGTGGTCAACAGTAGCTCTTAGCAGGCCTTGCCGGTAAACAACATCAGCCTGCCAATGGAGGGAGGATCGCGTCATTCGTTTCATTTTTCATTTTTCCCTTCTCTGAAACAGACTGATTCGACAGTCATTTTGTCTCCGGCCATGTGCCAAGAGTGAGCTGTCAATCAAAAAAAAAAAAAAAAACCCATGTGGATGATGAGTCACATGCAAAAGGGCCCCAGCATAGCTAAAAGCACACGTGTGAGCATCGAGCAGTACACGGACATGACGAGACGTCGCTAAGCTGCTGTTCCCCAAAGAGTCTAACCCAGGGCTCTTCAAATCTGGACCTCGATTCCAAATCCAGGCCTTGTTTTCAGTTCTCCCAGGTAGTTACAGTAGTTTAATAATTGCTGATTCTGATTGGTCAGAGGCTTCACACCTGACTGACAGGTAAAGGAAGGCTGGAAAACCAGCAGGGCTCGGACCTCGAGGACCGTGATTTGAATAACCCTGGTCTAACCCCCTCGCCAGTCTCAAACGTATGTGGCAGATTATGCAGGAAATGCATACCTGATCACTGTTTTCACACCCAGAGCACAGTAGGGGCATAGAAAAAATAGCAGATTCAGGGGTCCTGAAATACAAAACGTGATATAATGCAAGTTTTAACTGTTTGGCGGGTGATTGTTTGGTGTTAAATGTCAGCCATGAGGTCGTCACTGGTTGACTTCCTGCTTCTAGGATGTGCCCCACTCCTGTGCTGGGATGATGCATTCAAGAGCGGCAGCTCACTGAATTGGGTGCTTAAGTTCTCGCAGGCTTTGATTGCATGTGTCTGAGGTGTTTAAGTCAAAATGAGATGAAATTAAGTGAATCAGGATGTAAATGTGCTGTGTAATCCCTCACAGCGCACACCTACCGTGTTCTTAACCCAAGGTAAACAGTGGAACATTTCTTTAATTTCAGGAACAAAGCGAGTTGTGTCTGCTGGCTTGTTCTGTGCCTCTCTCCATTTTCCCATTCTGGTATGAGTCAGCCTGGCTGAGTGGCATCGCGATTGACGTGGAGTTTAATTAAGGGGCGAGGATGGCAACCCCAAGAAAGGGCGAGGGGATCCGGCTTGGGGTGTTGGGGATGAATCAGAAGTCATCGAGTTTCATTTGCCGGTCTGACTTTATCTCTTCCTGAAGGCCGCCGAAGGCCGTCCAAGTTAGAAGCTGACCCAACCCATTTAAGGCAGCAGGAAAATCCACAGACTAGACTGCCCGTAACGTCGGGAGCGGGGACCAGCCCAGATCAATACGCAGCATTCGACCTTGCGAGCTCTGGGAGGGTCAGCGAGTGCCCTGTTAGCACATAGAAACACTACAGCTGCCTTCAGGGGGGTGTTCGTCGTACGTCGATTAATGAGTTATCCGGATTTAGTTGTTGACAATTTGACAACATCCTGGACAACATTTTTGGTTCTTCAGAACTCTTGTCGGATTGGTTGTCACGGCAACCAATCTGCTAGCTCCAACCTGCTCAGAGCTAGTTAATTCAATGTAAACAAGATTAGACCACAGATATAACCAGAGCTCTGTCCACTCGGGAAGCCGCCCCAAGCATGGCTGTGCCTTTCTTACGAGAGGAACTCAGTGTGACCATATTAAGAAGAGGGCATCTCCTTCTTCAATAGAACTGTATTGCATAATACTAGAGTGCAAATACAAACAATTTAATACCAGGAAACATAAACAACAAAAATACAAAGAAAAACACTATACAAGACAAAAAACAGAACTCCGTCAAGAAAACACTAGTCCTTGGATAAAATAAGAGTTATACAAATAAATTAAATTTTCCAAATAAAACCCTTCATAAAGTAACAATTAAAATGTCTACACTTCATTAATGTTAATTCCTGTCTCTATATTGCATTATGCTTTGTAGGAATACTGATTGCAGTTGCACCACCTGCCTTTTCATCTCAAATTAAACAGACGTCTGCCTGGACACCTGCACAATTTTTCCTTTTGTCCTTGATATCAAGTTTATATGTGCAATTTTAAAAGCAACAAGTCTTATCATTACAATCTTATTATTGCAATGTTTCATGGTTTTTCATTGGTTTTACCACCTGGCATGGGAAGTGTGCAAAAGGTTTCAAATACAGAACTATACCACCCTAAATTATTTTTTTTAGTTACTTAAATACCAATTATAATAGGTTTCTTTCTCTGCTCATTTATTAGATACATGACCTGACATTTTGGACTTTGTGATACAGAGAGTTTTGAAAATTATATTCACATTAAAGAGGTTTTGCACAATACTGTTAGGCAGGCTATGTATTTATTAAATGATTACAAAAATAGTGATGGATGCAGACAAAACATATGCATGTCCTTCACCTACGTATTCTCCACGACAACAGGTCTTGTGATGAATTGATGTAGTCAGATTCTTATGAATCAATAATGAGAATTACAAAAATTTCGGTGATATTGTGTTTTTTCCTCTATGTAAAGCAATTGACACCATCAACTTCTTGGGTAAATTAAAATTAGGGCTGCAACAACTAATCGATTAAAGTCGATTAAGAAAATAGTTGCCAACTAATTTAGTAATGGATTAAAAAATGGCGGAGGCGACCACAGCAGAGTTTTGCCGTAATTCTGATAGAATTTGACGACAATTAGCTGAAATTAGGCAGGAGAGACACTGATGTATTATGTGATGTCGTGGAGTTTTCGGATTATTTTATGCAATTATTCCGATTACTTAACCCAAGTCCTTTATTCAGTGGTGTAGTGGACGTATATGCACATAAACGCCATTTACGCACTGTTTAAATTTACAAAACAGCGTTTACTCAACTTTTAGAGATCACTAATGTTAAGGATATACGTTACCCACCGTTTTTACTGCTGTGCATATAGTTTACCCATCTTAAATTTCTTGTTACCACTACACCACTGCTTCATTTCTTTACAATAGAAATTTATAGTAATATCAAATGTTGTAGTAAGACCAGTTTTTGAAGGTCTCGATCTTGTCTTTGAATCAGCCGTATTTGTACTTGTTCTTGTCATGGACTCGGGATTTTATTTCGAGACCATAACTGAGAATATTCTTATTGAGCCGTTTACTGTTGGATTGGATAACTAATACATTTAAGTGCAACCAATGGCGTTACTGCCGACCGCGTTACCTGCCCCGTCCCTTCACACGCTCACATGTGTTTAAATGAACGCAGGGGAAGTCGTCGTTGTCAATTTTCAGCTAATATGTGGCTAGAAATGTGGCTACATATACCATAACGTGCACGTGTTTACCCTACCATTCTATTCGGGGGCCGCCCCAAATTAATTGTATTTAGTTTTATTTTATATATAGCGCCAGATCACAACAGAAGTCATTTAATGCTACCTTTCCAATAGAGCAGGTTTAAATCTTGTCCTTTCATTAAACAAACTAAATAGACTTTAATGGACTTTTAATTAGAATTCATCACTGTAGTATGCTGAAACAACCGGACACGTTTTAAAACAAAATTTGCCTGTCGTTCACGGGTTTTTCGTCACTAATCTTATTTGCGTCAGTCAGTCACTAAAGTCTATTGCGTTTTACGAGAGTGCAATAAATGTTTACTTTATTTGTCCGTAATAAATCCAGACACATTCGCTTGCGTGCTCTCTCCCCCTACCACATATGTGTATCAACATTAGATAACATTAGAGAATTATTTAATAATATTCTTAGTAGCAGCAGCGGTAGTCTGTGCTTTTACATACAAAAAACTGGAGTACTGAATACATTATCTATAGATAATGTTAAAGCACCATGCTGGTTGCACTTCATAAAATAAGATTTTGTGTATTTCATTACATTTAGCTGCTACAAAATTTTATTTTTTGCATATATTTGTTTATGTGAGTTGCATGGAAACAACCTTTTTTACAAAGACAGACTGGGTTATTAAAAATTGCTGGAAATCAAATTGTTTTTTGATTCCCTCTCACCCGATTAATCGAAAAAGTAATCGACAGCTTAATCGATTATCAAAATAAGCATTAGTTGCAGTCCTTTTTTAAACCTTTCTTCCCAAATAAGTAGTCAAAATCTCATTATCATAGACTTCATTATCATCGTGTTTGATCAGATAATGCAGAACTAGATGAAACATTTTAAAATCTGTAAACAATAAGCAATTAATATGAATGATAAGATATACTTTGCTCTTATTTTATTTGTACCATTTTATCGCTGTTACTCTTTCCCTGGTTTTGATTAAATACTTTTACTAATTTTGAAATACTTCTATAAATTTTAAAAAACCTGAGAAAATTGATGTGTTATGATAGTGACTCTATGAAAATGACCCAGTTGCTACCCTGGTGAGGCAGCAATGGGGGTGATCAACAGGGCCCTGGATGTGAAAACAGTGATCAGATTGAGGATTAAAGAAGTGCTCATTGTTATATATCTGTCACAGGATTTTATTAGTAAATATACGCTGATGACCAAAATTGTGAAAACATTTCCAGTTTTTTGAGATTGCAGAACTTTATTCAATTGTTGCTCCAGTTACTATTTCATTTTTTTGGGACTTATTCCCTACACAGGGTCTTCATCTTGTACCCAATTGCTCATTAGTGAGTTTGGTGATCAGTAGAATGATGTAACACATAGGGATGAGTCCTCAGTTTTGGCCCAAGTTTTTCCCACGAGATCTGAGTCCTCTGGACCTCTGGAGATTTAATCCCCGCAACACACTCAGCATTGTTTTATTTATTTTTTTCGCTGGAGGTCTCACGTCCAAGTATTAATTAATCCAGTCCTGTTTAGCTGTAGCTGTTTGGCACGCCGTGCTGGCAGGACGCTGCGTGATGAATTATGTATATGTGTCGTTAGGTAATAGGATGAACATCGCTGCGTCCGATTTCCATTTCGTCTGCTTCGCGAACCAGTAGCTGGCAGGCACAGACGGGTCTGGTGTGTGCTCTGGCATCGCGTCAGATGCTGCTTTGCCTTCTCTTGGCATGAAGGAATTACGGGAGTGCAGAAGAGGAGCCTTGTCGTGTGAATATCACAAAGTACAGGAGTCATCGCGACGCGCCGGGGGGCCGTAGGTTGGCAGGACGGTGACCGTTGGTGTCCCATTGAGTTGCACGTGCATGTCGCTCCATACACTTTTTACCCACCGTCAGCGGAGCAGAGATCAGTCTATTGGTGACTGCTGAGGAGCCCAGAGTCAGATTGTCCAGAGAGGATCTTAGCATATGATTTTTGCTTTAGATGCATGTCAGGAAAAAATACATTCTTCGCTTCTCCCCCCCCCCCACCCCAAGGTGCCCCTTAAACCTCTTCCTGTGAATTATTTTTAAGGCTAACTGTTTCTGTTGGCTTTGAAGGAAGAATAGTTATATTGGAACATACTTTCCTCATCAGTCTGTTTTTTCTTCTGTGTAGTATATCAGGACTATTCAATTATTTTGGAATCACGAGGTTTGTTCCCTCAGTAGGAGAATAATACCTGTTGGAATTGTGTCAGTTCCTCTGGCAAACTCTTTAATAGTAATTGGGTTTTTGCGTATTTTTTTTTCTTTTTCTTTTAAAAGATGCTACATACAGTTAAATTTGAGAATCGTCCAACTCCCCACATTCACAGACTGGGTGAGCTGCAAGGAATAGGTCAGCTGTGTAATTTGGATGTGTGTGCAGTATTGGCAGCCACTGCCTAATGAGCCCCCTTCTTTTTGATGAATTTTGTCCCAGTTCAAACTAAAACGACCATAAGCGTAGGGGGGGGGTCTCACTGATTAGGGGGTTAGGAAGTTCTGTGCAGTAGGAGTTTCCCTTAGGGGGTGCTGAGTGATGTTTTTTTGTGATGCTATCGCCTCCTACTGGTCACCACACTAAGCGCTTCGTGCTGTTTTCCGCAACGATTTTTCTTTTGCCATCTCCTGCTCTTTGCTTTTTCCCCCAAAAAAGGGGCTGATGTCAGAGGCTATTATCAGTTTGTGTCTGTGTGTTTTCAGTCCCCACAAGGAAAAGCACAGTTCCTTAAACGTGTGTGGCTGGAATCAGAAAAGTCTTGTATTTTGTTTTGTTTACTTATGGTTAAGGTTAGGGCTGGGTAGTGGTTCAGGTTGTCGTTGTTGAAATTAAGGTTTTGGTCATAGAAATGAGCGGAAGGTCCCCTGATACGAATACAAATGTGTGTGTGTGTGTCTGTCTGTCTGTCAGTGGGGCCCAGCGCCCATCTCACTCCCTGGGAGCCGTCTGTCTCACTTAGCAACACACCTGCCGCCATGTACAACGCACTAGCAGCATGTGGATGGAATATGTGTCTCAGCCAAGAATCCGCTTGAAGCGGGGCCCCCCCCCCCCCCCCCCGCGGCGGGGGGGGGGGGGAGGACCGAGCTAGGCGCGGGGGGGGGGGGGGGGGGGGGGGGGG
>JABFDZ020000084.1:17500889-17517869 GCA_019775955.2 Pollimyrus isidori | reverse complement strand
CCCCCCCCCCCCCCCCCCCCCCCCCCCCCCCCCCCCCCCCCCCCCCCCCCCCCCCCCCCCCGCTAGGTGTTAGCAGCATCAGCACAGCGATGGAGATGCAGAAAGCAGGAGACAAATGATCATGACAGACACAGACACTGTACATGGAAATCAATATGGAAACAGTGCTTGTACAAACGGGCAAATGGCAGACATATTTCTATGTAATGTATGTTATCTTTCTGCATTCTGGTTCACATTGCCCCCCCCTCCTCAGTATTTTTGTGGCAGAAGGGTGGAATAATAACATGTCAGAAACAGGCCTTCAGTCAAGCCAGTGCCTGAAGTGACCTTCAGGGGGTGCTGCAGACAGCATACTGTCCCCCTGTCTCCATGGATACACCGATTGCGTTCCTGTGAAGCCACCGTGGTCCAGCGGTCATTGTCTCGCCTCCTCGGGGCCAGTGAGTGGGTGTCGCATGGCTGTGTGACGCAGCACTTCAGGGCTGAAGCGCCAGAGGCAGAGAATAAGCTCCATTCTCCCAAGAGCTGCTTTTTCCTGTTTATTGTAGTACGGCCCCTGAATACGTCAAAGGCCATTTCTTAACCATTTACATGCTGCATGACCTGAGTGCCGGTACCTTCATACCCCCACTATCTCCAGAACAACAGCTCAAATGTGCCCATGCCGCATTGGACCAACACTCTTTCCCAGAAGCACCCTTTTCATGGCCCGCCTGCAAGAAGTTGCAGGAGAGCTATGTTCTGCTCAACAAGGGTGTTGGCCTTGTATTCAAAAGTTTGCTTGACCGTCCCCTCCCCAGGGTAACATAAACTCTGTCTGGAGGCCTCACTACTTCTCCATTTCTGACGCTGTTGGCTTTTATCTGCTGATCGCATGTGAAGAGATGCCACAATTTCTTTGTAGAGGCAGATATTGGTCGATCCTTCAACCACGAATGCGTCTCTCACCCTGAAAGGTCAGAACTTAATGAGGTCTCTGAAGGGCAGATCGCATTTTGGTGCCTTGTGCGGCCCCAACAAATCAGGGTCAGCCATGTTAGTTATGTTTGTCTCCAGGATTTTCCATGCTGGACTGTTTGTAGATAAACTCTACTCCATGCACCAGCTGCAGCTGTCGGTTGTGTTTGGTGCAGGGCTGGTCCGGGATCAAAATTCAGCCCCGGACTTCAGGTGCCCTATTGCCCCGCAGTAGCTGTTGCTGAGCCAGGGGCGCAGGGCATGATAAGTTATGGTGGCCCACGTACTTATTGCCCCACTGGGAAAATGCTGGATTAGCCACTTGGCACGACGAGCCTTGGTTTGGAGCCCATTGATCCAGCAGAGAAGAATTACAGGGTGACCAGTCACCACTTCCATTCCTGTCCCGTCTATCCCTGTGGAGCTCTTGTTCAGTGCTTCCTTCTAGTAGAACCTGTACAGAACCTGCGAAGAACTTTTAGCTTATGATTGGCAGCTTAAAGATTTGGGACCGGGGGGGATCTTGGCATGGAAATCCCTAAGCCAGCGGTGACCCCAGCCCAATTTGGCATTCGTGATAATCCAGTGTGAGAGCGTACTTCTCAAACCCCACTCCTCAACTCCTATCCCATCTGAAGCCAAATAATCATTAGTCCTTCCTCATGCAGTGAAGAAATCAGCTTTTGGGAAGCTCTCCCACCCTTTTTGAGGTGGGAGGGACTGCTGGTGTCCAGCTTGTTCTTATTAAGATGGTAATGTTTTTCTGTTTTTTGGGGGGGGGGGGCAGCTGGGGGGGGCGTTGTTATGGCAGCAAGCAATGTGAGGGTTCCCTATAGATCCGTGTGCAAGGCCGAATCTGGAGTAGGAGAGTAATGGAGCCACTCCCATTTCCTGTTACCCACCTTTAATCACTGAGATGCTCCTGTCTGTCATCTGCACTAGCCTCCTGGTGGCTTCCAACTTTCTGGGCAGTTTTTTTTTCTCCATAAAACTGGACATGACCAGCTCAATTTCTTTTCCCTCTTCGTGTGACAGGCTGAGCAGTCTTGGCAGGATGTGGAGATCTAAGGGCGTTGGGGAGATGGTACATGATACGGAGCTATTTTCTTGGTACCTACCACTGCAGACATTGAACCTGACACATAGGACAGGCCAGCTCCTTCAAGGGACTGCAAGTGCCCCACCTTTCCCAGAATGCAGTGTTCTTATCCATCTTTAAGAGAAATACCTCAAGGGAAAAAACAAAGGCACCCTTGCATAAAAATTTCAGCAGGGCAAAGAAAGGCTTTAGCTGTTCAAAACTCTCCAAATTGCCAAGTTCACTGTTGGGTATTTATATATATCTGCATTACTATGGAACCCTCACTACACCAACCCCCCCAAGCTGGGAAGTTGATGAAAGTGCAGAGTGGATCGCCGTGGTAACCCTGGTGAGGCCATTTTGGGGCATCACTGATTCTCACCAGCAGTTCTCCTTGCTTACCAGCTTGAAGTCCTAAGAGTGGTAGCACTCTCACAGCGTAGTAGGTGGGGCCCCACTGCTGAGGTCCTGAGGGCTGGGTGGACTATGGCTGCCCTTGTGCACTGCCCCACAAAGAAGTAAGAATACAAGAGGTAGACAGCGTTCTTCATTTGAACCGCGCTCGTTTCATTTGCCCTAATTTCACACAAACCTACACAAATTCCAGCCACAGTATAAAGTCGTTTAAAAACAACGTCAGGAAAGTGATGAACTGGATGATAGGTCTGCTTGTACACTCAAATCCCCAATCAGGCAAAACAAAACAGGGGACGATGCTTATGAAGACCAATATGTCCCACATATAGTTAACGTCCATCACCTCCTCGATCGATATGTGTGATATATGGGTCCAAACACTGTATGGAGAGCGACGCAGGGGCAGCAGTGTAATGAAGTCCTAAGGTAGTAGCTTGCATTGATTTCCTGTCTCCGTCCGGGGCGAGAGTGTTGCTGGAGGTAAAGGGAAAATGGGAAGTTAATCTTCAAATTAATCACAACCCATTTCTAATGCGCCTGTGCATTTCTGAGGTCCGTCTTCCGGTAATATGGCGAGTGAGCGCTCCGTGCTGTGCCTTCTGAGTACGAGCTGTCCAGGCCGGGGCAGAAGGATCATTCGATTCTATTTTTGCTCAAATCTCATTGTCGATATATTTTTCCGCCGAGACTTTCTGAGTAGGCGACTCAATCATGCATCTGGAGCCGCCCTTCCCAGGAGATCCGTGACGGGCAGCCCGGTCGGCTTTATCCGGCGTGAATCTCCGTCGCGAGGCGGACTTTAAACGAGCCAAGTCAGTCGGTTGTCCAATTTTCGCGTGGCAGTGGTGGTAGAGCTGGGAAAGAGACGCTGGACGTTAGCTGATGCCGTGCTGCTCGGCGTGCCCTCGTGGGGGAGTAATGGGGACCCTTAGTGTCCCTTAAATGGGTGGGTGTCGATTTCCCCAGTCTTAGGACAAATGCACAAACGTAAATCTCTGCAGGAGCCTGGAGCATAGCTCTGGCTTTACGGTGTGACGGCAAGGCCAGGGGGAAAAAAATCAGCTTCTTAGTTCAGAGGGGATCCTCTTTGCTGTCAATTCCCTGCAATTAAGGAGCCATGAGCCAAAAGCTTTGAAAAGTCCTACGAAGCCCCTCGCTGTCCTGACCCTGTCGGCCCCAGACTGAGCGTCACCACATTAGCATTGGCTGTCTCTCCTCAGATTAGCAGCAATTAAACTGTGAAATCGGAGTGATTGTCCTAAGCTCAGATACCCTATCGGGCTGTCAAGTGGAATCCAGCGGGGGGAGCTGGGAAGGGCCTTGGCAGCAAGCCGCCCACCCCTACACTCGGGACAAGAAACGTAGACACACCCACTGGTCGCTGGCCCTTCAGGCCACCCGTCTGTGACGAGAGGAGGTTTTGGAGGCATCGCCATGGTGACAGCATTGGAGAAGCCCCTGCCCCTCCCTACTGCCTGTTTGCCCCATGTTGGCTGCGGTTGATTGAGCTGGTTGTGATGGCATGCAGGGTCGTCGCTGCATTTGCTCGCTGCCTCTTGCCGCTGGTATTGTGGCTGTTTATCATTTACTTCTTGTTTTTAGTAAGTGATCACTCACTTGTTCAATTTTGTTGTAATATGAACTCTGTCTTTCCGAGAACCAACGTTTCTCCACCTGCCCAACATAAGTCTGTTCTGAGCCCCCATCACCAAAGACGATGTTTGACTGGCCCCTACAGGCTTCTGTTTGGAATAAAATGGCTAAATATGGCAGCTAATCTAAATTTAATCAGTGAAGAGGAGCATGTGGTCGAGGGTATTTGCATTTGCATGTTACATATTTTGCAGACACTTTTTTCCAAAGTGTTGTACAAGTGAGGTGAATAGCAAACATCCATGCTGTCAAGGAGTCACCTTGACCTAAGTGCAACTAGGCTAGACGTGTGGGCAGTATTGCAGCTGGAACTACACAACAACTATATAACAGCTAAATATCATATTTTAACAAAGTGAGAACCTAATAAAAGTATTCAAAGGCTAGAAGTGCAAGAGAAGAGTATTAAAAGAAGATAAATAGGTGTCAGGTTAGTAGAGGAATTCATGGAACAGATGCGTCTCAAGGTGTTTCCTGAAGGGTGGAAAGGAAGCCTGAAGACCGGATGTGCTTAAAACAGACTGGAATTCTCACGTGATGGACGGATTGCTGAGCGTTTTGGTTTGCTGACCAATGGGGTCAAGATAGGACAAAGGGACTAAGGTCATGGGGAGCATTTTCATGGAGATGGGTGCCTGCCCATTGATGACCGAGAGCATGTACAGTACAGGGTACTTTATCTCTGTCTCCTCCATCTATAGAGCAGTGCAAGGGGGGTAGGAAAGTGTGTTAACTTTGGGCCAAAATAGTGCCATTATTTGCTGACTTGGTTTTTAATTATGCTGCCTTAATGCAAGACATCACCGTGTCAGTATTCTCCCGCAGGATGCAGTAGAGTAATATGTTGGCAGTTTTTGACAGCATATGAAATGTAAGGTTATCTTAAGCATCTTAATGGTGCTGCTCAGAACGAGACTTAATGCAGGTCTCACGCCATCCACGCTGTCCGTGATTCATTATTAATGAGATTTGGCTTTAAGATTTCCCCCAGAAGTCCTGACTTGTCTGAGAAGGAGATGACCTGTGACCTGGGCTTTCCTGTTAAATTGTGGTTTAAATGTATAAGTTAAAAATGAAGCCATTTGGAGCGTCATGCTCCGATAGGGCTGACACTCACCTGAATGCAGAGCAGGGTCCTCATTAGCTCGCTAAATATAAATCTTTTCAGTGTGACTCTGGACAAGGAAGGCGCACCTTAATCTGAGCTGACAGTGCGCTGTAAAACGGGTACCTTGGCCGACGGCCATTTACTTGACTCTGTTGGCCCGTGGGGGCTATGCAGAGTAATCGTTTCCTTGGCAGTGGATCAAGCACAGGGGAGGTGTAACTTTCAGCACTTGTGACGGGTTTGGTGGAAGGATCCACTTGGCCTTTGCTTCAGTCTGGCAGCGATGCTTGATGGGTTCTGGTTTGACATCTGGGCCGCCGGTTTCTGACTGACTGGTGATCTCTGGACCCACCCCCACCATCAGGTCAGGGGTGACACCTGCACTTCTCTGCACTGGGGACAGCAATGTCCAGGCTGGGCCATGGATTTTTCATGGAGGTAAAAAAAAAAAATGGTACGACATCGGGGATTGGATCTCTGAGAGGAGGATGTTCTTTTTTATTTAGTTAGTTATTTAATGTAGGTTTTGTAACATTTTATGATTCTGCAGGTGTGCGATTCAGTCCCTCGTAATTCCATCATCCTAAGTCTTCGCTAATGACTTAATGCTCCATAATGAAATACCCGCCTTAAACATTATCTTTCTCTTGCTGTGTTGTACTCAGTTATTAGTGCCCCCCCCCATGCAGCATGAACTGCATAAATGTAATAAAAATATCAAGGTGGTACTCTGTCAATCCTGGCAGGGGTCTCCTGGGTCATGTGGCCCAAATGGAGTTTGCTCCTCTTCTGTATGAAAGCCGTCGATCAAGCGGGTGTCCTGAGTTCCCATCGGGGGGCCCTAATCGCGTTACACCCCCTTGGAATGAATGGCAGGGTGCAGGTTTAAGGACATCCCTGCACAAACTGACTCAGCTAACCAAGTCAACAAGGTAGGTCTTGCTTGCTGTCCTCTAGTAATCAGGGGGGAATGGGTAATGGCACCAGTACATCCTGTGGGTGACAGGGAGGCCCAGGCTGGCATTCAGGAATAACGGCGTTCCGTTAAAAACCGACTTAAATGGCTGAAACGCCAATGTTTGGATGCCTGATTGGGGTAAGATCAGTACCACTCTTCCAAAAAGCAGCCCTTTGTCCATCCAAGCAGTTTAATCGTAAATAGATTATGGTTTGTTTGGATTAATCTTTTCAATGAATTTTATAAGCAGATAGTGTATCAGAGTAACATAGAGAGGATGCTAATTTTCCCTGGTATGGGGGAAAAAAATAAGCCTGAAATTCAAATTCAGTTCTGCATCAGTTGGTTTGTATGTGAAACATGTAAATATACAATGCTATATGTGAAAGTCTACGGAGGGAGTTGCTGGGGTTTGTACCTTAGCAGCGGGCACTGCCCATTTAAGGAACTTGGGGACCCGCTGGATGGCATCACCAATGGACCTCGCCCTCTTTAAGAGCCAGGCAGCGAGTGGACAAGCTTGGGGTGTCTGTCCGGGCAGGGCGACGGTGGCATCCCCAAACACTGCCGGATTCAGAATCGGAAGGAGCTCCTCCGGACACGCAGCAGGGCTGGCGGCAGAGACCCAGACGCTCCCTAAGAAGAGCTCCGCCGTCTCCCGGCTTGGTTTCTTCCACCTTTTTTTCTTCCCCGCTGTCTAGGGCACTTCGAGTCCGCAGGCCGCAGGCCGTAGGGGAGTCCACCATCCATGGTCACATTTTGGACTCCGCCACCCCCAGATGCCGCAGGTTTTCGTGCACCTCCTCGGCAAGGTGAGCATCTCTGGCCAGGGACATCTCCTCCAGGTCCCTGCATCAGTGGGCTGGAGCCCAAGCCACGCGATCGTCCTGAACTTCGCGCTGGTTTAGCCAGTATATTATCCATAAGGCTGGGTTATTCCGCCTCTGTAAGGCGAGTCTGGTCATTCTGTCACGATCTCCTGAGCCGGGACCGGGGCAGCAGGGACAGGTGTCAAGCGATGGGGAAACCATCGAGAATAGAGAACAGGCAGAACAACACAATTACACTTCAATTACCGGGCTAGAGAAACGTATTTAAACGCCAACTTAATTACACTGGACTGATGACCACAATAAGAAACAGCAGGTGAACACGGGGAATCCACATGGGGTAGATGAGGGGCTGTGGCTAACGGGGGGATCGGACGAGTGGGGCAGGACAGCTCCGATCCTCGCATTATTTTCTACATCATTCTTTGATTGAATTTTCGCCTGCTGTCCTGTCACAGAGACACAGGCAAAAAACAGATAACAAAAACACACCGATGGTGCGACATAAAAATGCTGATGTTGCGAAATAAAACTATAATGTCAACTATAAATTAGCGCAAATGGGGCTCATTGTTGTAACACCTGTACGCCATTTCAGTACATAGCAGGGATAAGCACCACTCAAAAGTGACTTGAAAATGACCTTGAAAATCAAATTCAATTCAGAAACAGTGCAGAATCGCAATATAAGGAAGTAGAATTAAAATGGAATTGGTTTCACATAAATTCAAATACATAGTGTAAGTGCAGCTTTAAAAATACAGCTTGATATTTCAGTTTTAGTTACCCCCCATGTCAGCATAAACAGCATACACTGAATCCCAGCCATATCCTCCACTACGCGATCACGAATATTTACGGCAGCAAGAAGTACACATCCACCATGCCCCTCTGTTCACGCGCCTGGCTGAATAGTCTGTGCATGTCACAAATATATCCACATGGAAAATTACTTAGAGGGCTGACAGAAACAAAATGCATATTGTTAGAACAGGCTAAAACAATTGCATAATTATTTTACAATCATACAAATATAAATTGCACTCACTAGTACATATATAAGGTCATATATATATATATAATATATTTACTGTACATCTACCATGTTGGAAGTAGACCTGTTATGTAATTTTTTATGTTTTGCTAGATTAAATGACATTCATGTATTGCATGATTGAATTGAAATAAATTTGATTCTTCTTACTGTCATTTGAACATCTTACAGGGTGTGGCCAAGTCAATTCGAAATCCAGTTCATCATTCCTGAACAACCCTGGTTGGCTACATAATGAACTAACCAATCAAACTTGCCGTGTAATATATCTATTGAATTGGGAAGGATAATCACCCTTCACGGCCAGAAATGTCAGAGAACTGTGCAAGTCAACAGAAGACTGTGTTTGAGACAGCGCCATCCAGGAAACCAAGCTGCGTTTGGGTTGGTCATGAACGTCTTGGACCGTCACAGTAATGAATAATTCATAGAGAAATACAGGATGGCCTGGGGTGAAATAACAAGCCGCCTTGGTCTGGTGCAGGATAAATTGAAAAGGGGAAAACCGTAGAATTTCGCCCTCAGTCCACCATGCAGCTTCTGACAGCTCTGTTTCTATGCCCCAAGTGGATTCTTGCACACCATACGTGATGCACATGGCCTCAGCGAGGCAGCTGTGTCCTGCCACTGTGCATGCATTTATCACGTTGGTCTTCATGCCATTGCGGGCATACCTTCAGCTGTATCATACCACCGGACCTTCAGCCCCGGCAGCCACCGCCACCACTCCCAGAAAGGCCTCGAAACACCGAGCCTGAGTTAGCCAGCTGACCCCAGGAAAGCGTTTCAGAGACGCCGACGCAAGCGAAGCAAGAGGGGGGGACTCCGTGCTAGGCTAAAGGCTCGAGTTAGCCGACCACCACTACCCAGTCTCTTACTAGCCAACGTGCGGCACCCGGAAAACAAACTGGACAAACTACGAGCCAGGATCGCAAAACGGCGGGAAATACGAGCGCTGCACTCTTATTTTCACCGAGACCTGGCTTTCGGATAAGGTACCAGAATGTGCTGTTTATCTACAGACTCGCTCCGTACACTGTGGAGACTGGATCGCAGCCTCTGGTAAGGCTAACGGGGGAGGTGTGTGGGGAATTATCAACAACTTGTGGTGCGGAGACTGTCTATAAGTACTGTTCGCCAGGCGTGGGGTTTTTACTGCTGAAATGCCGTCCCTACTATCTACCGAGGGAATTCTCTGCTGTGTTTTTGGCCGTTGTTTACATCCCGCCGTAAGCTAACTTCTGAGCGGCGCTCGGGAAACTCCACAACGTTATCAACGCATTAGGGACGACTCATCCAGATCCTGTTTTCGTCGTTGCTGGCGATCTCAACCAGTGCAACTTATGGACTGTACTTCCCAAATATTACCAACGTGAACATTCCCCCCATGACAAGAACACCTTGGATCATGTTTACAGTAACATACGCGGCACAAACCCGGCAGCAGCCTGCCCCCACTTCAGAGAGTCAGACCACATTTCTCTGTTCATGTACCCAGCTTACAGGCAGAGACTGAAACAATCAAACCTTGTCACCAAACCTGTGAAACTCTGGACCCCAGAGACTGAGAGCATCTTGCAGGACTGTTTTGCTCAGACAGACTGGGGATGTGTTCAAAACTGTTGCCACTTGGAGGACTATTCTGTCAGCACACGGGACTATGCTGAGTGTGTGACTGGGTACATTCGCACTTGTGTTGACAATATCGTGCCCAACACACAAGTCAGGAAGTTCCCCAACCAGAAGCCCTGGATTAACAGTCAGGTATGATACATGCTGCATACTCACTCTCTTGCATTTATATCAGGCAATGAGATGCAGTACAAGACTGCGAAGTGTGGACTGAGGAAAGCCATCACGGCGGCCAAGAGCCAGTATAGAGAGAAGCTGGATGGCTTCTATTCTGCTGACCACAGGCGGATGTGGCATGTGCTAACGAGTTGGCTGATGTTCTCACCTCAATCTTCAACCTTTCCCTCAGCCAGAGCACCGTTCCCACCTGCTTCAAGACCACAACCAGTGTCCCTCTCCCCAAGAAAAGCACAGCCACCTGCATGAATGATTACAGACTGCAATCACTCTAATCGTTGTGAAGAGAGAGTGGTGCTGGCCCACATCCAGACCAACATCCCAAACACACTGGACCCAAATGGTTGTGTTCTCAGCACCATCCTCTACACCGTGTTCGCCCATGACTGTGTCGCCTCCCGCAAAGACAACATCATGCTGAAGTTCGCAGGTGACACTGCAGCGATCGGTCGCATCACTGTAGGGGAAGAAGCGGCCTACAGGAGAGAGGATGCCGGTCTGGTGTCATGGTGTTAGGACAACAACCTCCCCCTCAACACGGAGAAGACGAAGGAGATGATAGTAGACATGAGGAAGAGGAGGCCTCATCAGCCACTGTTCATCCAGGAGCTTGAAGTGGAGAGGGTGAGCAGCTTTAAGTACCTGGGCGTCCATATTACCCCTCGCATTTCTGCCCTCAGGACGGAGGTACAGAAGTGTGAAATCTAGAACCTTCCAGCCAACAGGAGTATGATAAATGACAACTTCACCTACCTCATACTGTCATTTTCGCACATTAAGCTCTTTTGCACATCTCCTTCATTTGCACAAATACACAGTTAATATTAATCATCTGCACATTACACTTCAAAGTCTTTATTTACTATTTTTTTATTATATCATACCTCAGCATTTTGTGTGGACAGCTAGGAATTTCATTGCACAGAGTAATACTCTTTACATATGACAGGAGTATGATAATGGACAACTTCACCTACCTCATACTGTCACGGTACATATGACAATAAACGCTTTGAATTGAGTTAGACCTGGCATTGTAGCTGCAGTTGAATGTACCCTAACTCTGTTCATATTTGTAACCTCTTGTATCTCACTTGGACCCGTTGAAAAGAGTTCTTGTCACTAGGCCTAAATGTCCATCAATGACATTTTACAGACACATGATGCATGTATTTGGTCCAGCTCTTGAGTGTGTCAGATGGCTAAAGATGGTGTGTTTGCTGGTGGCTGGTTATTGGGAGACAGCTGGTATCCTTTTAGCAGATACCTGCTGACTCCAATGTTGAATCCCAATTTGCTGTAGGTAATTGGACCTTTTAAGGAACAGAAATGCAGTAATTATTTTATTAAAATATTTGATTTTTATATCCACCCATCCATCCATTTTCTGAAACTGCTTTTAATTTTCTGCGTCGTGGGGGGTCCGGAGCCTATCCCAGAAGCTACAGGCACAAAGGGGGGGAACAACCCAGGAATGATTTCGACCACCTACTCTATAAGGTGTTTTAAGGCTTTTGAGAAGTATAACTTCTTCTTTTCTTATTGCTGTCCACCATTGCGGTTTACGGTTTGTGTACAAGGAAGCAACATCACATTTTAAGCCGATTTTTATATTTTCAATAAATCGAGTTTTTTCTATTGTAGTCTTAATTATGGTTGCTTTGGTATGTTTTATTGATTTCCTAATTAGTTTTTGCTTGTGCAGTATTTTGTAACGTAGTATTTCCATATGCCTGGTGTGACAATATGGTATGACGTGTTTGAAATACGTGGAATCAGTGTTCCTATTATCGATAGTCTGTGCTTTTTTCACGCAGAGGCTGGGGAGGAACCAACAAAATACTACTTAAATACTACTTAAAGTTTGTTAATTATGAGATAACGAAGGGTTTTGGGAAACGCACGTAGACCTTACTCGTCTTTTACCGACATCGCTCTTCATCTTGTTCCTTATTCGCTAAATAGCTTGAAACATTTTCTTTGACTCCCTTAGCACAGTAGTATACGTCGATACACACTTCATACCTGCCATTTCTGAGTTGGCGTGAACCCGCTGTCCGGACGTCATCGATTCGCCAGGATGGGGAGGGCCATTTCCCGATTTGCCTCCTTTCCCATTTGAGGCCTAAACCTTTTTACACCCCCCTTTAAAAAAACCGTCATAACTGTCAACGTTGTCACCTTTTCATTTGCTACCCAAAAAGATAAATCTTACGAAAGGGTGTGGCAGATTACCATGGGGTGGAGGGGGGTGACAGGCATGCTTTGAACCTCTCCACACTCCAAAGAGGCTTCCATAGAGACAGCAGCGAGTGAGCGTGCAGGGGGAGGGGTTAATTTTTTTTAAATAAAGCAGTGGCATTACTATGATGAGCACATCCCCAGTAAGCGATCACCCCCATTTGGCAGGACACCTCTCCCCCCCCATTCCGCTTCTCCCTCGTCTCTGGAATTTCCCGGATGCATATTCTTCTCTAGGCGGTTATGTACATCAGCTGGCTTGTTGGGGTCCCTCTCCTCCCTCCCCAGCACTGCCCGGGACCCTGTTTCTGCAGGCGACGGATTCCTTCGGACCTTTTCTGAGACGATCACGTCTCTCGTGCCCAGCCCAGGTCCCCTTGTGGGCATTGAACCCACGTCCTCCCAGCGACATCAGCAGACCTCCAGAGAAGTGACACTGTATTACTCGGCATCTCATTACTTCTTTGGGAATGCCGGACACGTCGCATCATTCCGATGTCCTTCACGTGGATGTTTTAGCTTTTTATGGCCATTCCTGTAGCAGATATGTGTACTTCCTGTTCGCATACAGGTCACCATCCTGAGCACTGTATCTCACCCAATATTTGTTTCCACCACCAGTCGGTAGCATTTCAGTGTCTCCGCCTGGCAGCCCCAGCCCTCCCATTGTATGGGGTTATGAGCGAGGCTATCGCAGGAGCTCGTCGGCCCTAGTTCGACACAGCTGACCACTGTTTCATTCTTCTGCCTTGTTTAGTTTTTTTCTTTCAAATTAAAAGTCACCTCATATCATATGCTGAGTGAATATTCTTCCTGCTACCCCCAAAACCGCACAGTTCCGGTGAATGAGATCTGAGCGATGCTAGTTGTATTTAACTTTTATTCAGTTTTTACGTTCTGTTTCATTCATTCCCTGTATGAGGCAAACATGTGACCTTGTCTGCTGCCTATGGCCTCTGCCATGTCTCCTTTAGGCACTTTCAGCCTTTCCGCTCTAACTGCTGTGATCCAAACGACGCAGAACCATAGCAACACTTATAGCGCCTGTATATGCATTTATATAGGTTGATTACAGTGTCCAAAAAATATGCCTTCTGGGATTTAGTCCTGCAACCTGTACGTTTGAAGTTTATCTTCTTGCTCAGTGGGACTGTGCACTTAATCCTGACACACGCACAGCATTTACCTTCATATTTACATTAATATTTACACTTTTCCTCATCCCAAGCAACTTGGCAAGTTATATTCTCCGGTGTGCTGAGAAGTATTACTTGCCACTATGAATATATACCATGTTTAGGCTTTAAATATATGAAAACATGACTGAAAAAACCCACAGAGTTAGGAAATGGGGGTTTTGCTGTTCTGGGGGTGGGGGGGCGACGGGACATTACGGGCTTGTGTCCCGCCTCCATCCCCTCGGCGGTGATCTGTGGCCCGCGTGTAACGTCATCACTGTTCCGCTTCTCATTATTTACCCATGATTCATGTGCGGGTACCACCCAGCCAGTTGGACGCGTGGCTCCGGGAGCACCTGATCCCTCCTGCTGTCCAGCATTGATATCGGAAGCTCATTGTCTTCAGCTGGAACACGCTGGCAGTGCTGATGCACTCATGCGGTTGTGTGGTTCAAACATAGCGGATGCAGCCCTCGGTCTGCCAGCTCACACAGGCCGCTACGCGGAGCCCAACCCATTGATGGACTTCAGCTTTGACCCTGACCAAAGCTTACACCTTACTTTTAGCAAGCAAACCCATTCCTTCTTTTTCCATAATGTTAGTTCCCAGGGGGGTGGGGCAGCCAGCTGACCTTGAACCCCCAGAGGAATCTTTTTCCCTCTTTTTGGGAGCTTTTGGTTCCTCTCCTTCATTGACTTCTGGATTTTTCTCTGTCATTCATTCTTTCTGTGTTCCTGTGTTTTGCGTATTCTGTATAAATGATGTAGTGATGTATTACAACACACCCATGTGTCAGCCTTGGGGGCGACTGTTGTGAAAGGCACTATAGAAAAATGTATTCGGTTCAATTCAATTCTGCTGCTTGTAATCTCGTGTAGAGAGTCAGGGGCGTTCCACAAAATCCAAACCTGCTCCTTTGTGTGCATCACCGCTTCTTGTGTGTGACATGGGTCGTTCACATGGGTCCTGACGTCACACGGAGACACGCAGCTGCATGACTTATACCGAACACTGTAGGCCACCTCCAGCCTGGCATTTGGACCCAGGGTTCTGCTGTGTGGGCTTCCGGAACGAGCCAAGCATTGACTCAGCAGAGGTAAACCTCTAGCAGTGTTTAGCAGTACTCATCCTGGATTTAAGAGTATTCGGGCTTTTCCAGGTTCAGAAATACAAAATGTGCTGTTTACTATCAGCTGCAGTCTGAGCGAGCCTCCGTTCAAAACATGGTAGAGCTTAGAATAAATCCTGCCTTCCTTCACTCCTGTTGCGAGGACTAGTCTGGTTTCCTGGAACAGTTGTTCCTCAGCAAATAGCTTGTGTAAGACAGTATGAGTGCTGTGTGATCTTCATGCCCACCACCAGGTCACTCTTCTGGTCAGGCTCCTGACAAGGCTACTCTCTGTCAGCTGGAGCTGACTGTGGCCCGTCTGCATCTAATCTAGCTGATGGCTGGGAGAAAGATCCGGAAAAGCAGTCCAATCCTTATTGGAAATTGGGCTCTGGTGGAGACCAGGTGCAGCATGTGTTAGAGCAATGGATGAAGGGGGAAAAACTGGATTATCACCTTAATAAAAGGGTGGAGAGCCTAAATTCATGCCTTTACTAAAATCGTAAGCTTTTCTCTCATCTTGCTTAGTGCCTTTAAGGTGGTGGTTGATCTGATACTCAGTCTTCTTCTGGACCACAGAAGTGCCAGGTCGTACAACAAGTACCACAGAAAATTTCACTAGATGCCATGCTTCTTTCTTGAAGTGTTTGCTTGTTGTAGACTAGCACAGGGTATGATGACCTGGGCGACGTCAGAACCCTGTTTCTTTAACATGAATTCCTTTACAAATCCTACATTTGCGTTGGGAGGGACGGTGCGGAGCGCCGAGCATGAATCTTAATTTCCTTAGCATTTGGAAGATCCTTTTGGCAAGAAGAATGTGTCATCTGTGCCTTTTATAGCTCGCGTTTTCAGCGCCTTTAAAAAGGAGATGGCTCTCACCAGCTCCGAGATTTGACTTCTTTTCTCAATTGTGGCTCCTTTTCGTGTCAGTCTGAGGACCTGAAGTGTGCTATTTTTAAATGATTCTGTTTTTATTGTTATTATTATTATTCTATAAGGCTTACTTGTGTGCTCGTTTACAGTGTTCGCATGGTATGGAATTAGAGATCAGTTTATTAATATTCCCGTTTGTTTCGTCGTCTCCCCTTGCGTGAAATTCTGTGACGGAGGATTTTGCTGTGACGGGCCACCAGTAATCAGCCATCTTGTATTTGGGAAAGCGTCTTAAAGTACTTCTGCAAATATATATTTATATAAGCATGATGTTCCTGGGGCTCGCATTTGGTTCCAGGATCTTCCTGTCTGCCAAATGCCGTACATTTAAACAGACTCTCTGGGGCTGTGTTTCTTTGCTGAAAAGAATGACAAAATAATGATGAAAAACAACCAACGGTGACCTATTTTGCTTGACAGACTAATTGTATACGTACATCCATACACACTGGGATATGTTTCGCCTCCGTTTCCTTAAAGAAAATCGGCACCTTTGCAGAACTCTAAAGAAGCTCCCCCCCTCTTTATGAGGAGGTGCAGATTACTGTGCTTTTACTCTTAAAAAATCTCTGGAGTCCATTGACACCGCGGGCACCTCTTAGCGCCATTGTGAAGGAACCTGTGGAAGTCACGGGTGACATTGCTTAGCTCTTGTTAGCCTCAGGTATGTCTGGCAGCATGGGAAGTACGTGGATGTGGTGTGATTGAGAAGTTAATAAATATTGGATCCTTTATTGGTAGCTATGTATAGATACTAAATATTATGCATGTTACTGAGTGTGTGCCTGATATCCTGGTTAAGTGGTCGTTAACGAAATCTGCCGCTTGATTGTTTTGGAGCCAAAATTATATAGCATCGATTGATGAATCAAATCCCATTAGTGGTGATCAGTAATAAAGGCACAGGATTTTCAAAAGATTAGGCATGTGTGACTTGCACACTGAATAGTGGGTCACGTGTGATGTTAGTGAGACCTATTTGGATCAAAATGCAAAACATTATTACGGTTATCAAACCGGAACTGGGCCAAATGCGTATCGTTTAGTTTTAAAGGACCTGAATATACCCCCATTTCCTGAACGTGTGCATAAATATTTACGTTAAACAATCATTTAACATGACCTCATTTATGTATTTCCAGAAGTGCAGGCCTTGGTTTTTATTATCCACGCACCTTTAATAGGATTAGCCTAATTACAGCTCAAAGGTAAATGTCCTTGTTTTTATGGTTTAATAAGTCAATCTAGGGCACAGTATATACATTGGTATAAGAACTTGACCGACAGGATATGCTTATCATTTACTCTTATTTGTCTGTACATAATGCGATGCGCAAGGCGAACGCCGGTTGTGGGGAGCTGCCCTTGCGCGCAGAAAAGGCTGCCCTGCCTCAGCCAGGCCCGCTGCTTTCCAGTCAAAGGGGCCCAGGATTTTTCTTTCTTCCTTTCCTCCGATCGGGCCCGCCAACTACAGCTGCCGTGCGGGGGAACAATTGCCGAGTGCTTTTCAATAGACAGATAAATTAAAGAGGCCTCCCGGGATTCGTCATCTGCATCTGACAGGGTCTCTTGCTTACAGCCGTCGGGGGGGGGGGCGGCGGCCCCGCCGCCGGCCCCGCGGGAGGGGGGGTGGGGGGGGGAGGGGG